>QRDG01000330.1:190560-428211 GCA_012064385.1 Puccinellia tenuiflora
TTGTCCCCGCAACACAAACAGTTATGTTTTGCAAATTATTTATTGTTTTAGTTATTCAGTTCAAAGAACTTTTTAGAAAATTATGTAAGTTTTACTAAATCTTGTTTTTGATGCTCTTGTTTTCGTTTTCGCCATGGTCGGACGCCCAGTTTAGAAGATAGGACCTTTAGAGTAGCATGCTTAATTATGTGTGCACGTACAACACGTTTTTACATGCTTCCTATTTTTTCGTTCTTCGGTTTCCATAAGAGCAAGATGCTGCTCAGTGCTCACTAGGAAGCAACGATGCATGCGGGTTCATTCCCAATAAAAAACGTAAATAACCGCTATTTCATAGTTTTGAGTTAGAAAACCGTCCTGCCGTAAAACTTGTAAAACAGTTTAAAAATACGTTACCTGTTAATGGAGGCCCTCGAAACACATACTTCCAGCACCAGGGAGAAATTTATGGTAAGCCGGAAGCGCTCTGAAGCTTGGTGGGACGGAAATTTATTTTGAGGGTGTGTTTTTGCATACCCGCCGGAACATGCGCATACCATAAAAGCGGTTTACCATAAACTCGTTTTACCAGATCCGCTAGAATTGCTCTTAGTCCCAAATCATCAGGCGAGCGCGGAACTCAAGTGTAGATCGAATTAATTAGAAGGCATATAATTACAATATTATTTAATGATAAGCATGCATGCTACAAATACTTTAATCAAGGAATGCTCGATGGAGAAAGAACATCCTAGACACGTCCGATATGAAGGTCTCATTCTCGTCCTCCTTGTCATCCTATGTTCTAGATATTAATGACGGATATCTTATTTTCATTTTTACACACAAGATCATTTTCATCATGTACACGTGTTGATGTGCGATTACCAGCGTAATAATTAAAAGGTATACAATTGTAACATTGCCTGTCCAAGTGAAATTACCATAAAAGAAAAGCATGGATATGTGGAGAGGTAGAACGTGGTATTATCTCTATTATGACGGTTATGAGGCTTGCCTATACTATAATATGTTCATTTATATGAATGGGATAAGATCAGGGATCGTCACTGACTTTAGAACTTTCTACTTATTTAATGATTAAAGCACACGTGGTACAAATACTACATTGCAAGGCATGCTCGACCACACAGAGAGAACATCCAAGACACATCCGCCATGTAGGTTATCCTCATCATCATTGTCATCATATCTTCTAGATATTAATGGAAAATATCTTGTTTCCATTTCCATGTGGTCCTTATTATCATGTACACGTTGCATGTGTGATTGCTAGCATAATGCAAATCAAATTAATTAAAATGCATATAATTACAACATTTCTTATGATTAAAGCTCACATGGTACAAATGCTGCAATGCAAGGCATGCTAGATCGCACAGAGAAAACATCCAAGACACGTTTGTCATGAATATCATCTTCATCCTCCTTGTCATCCTATCTTCAAGATTAATAGAAAATATATTGTTTTGATTTTCACACATATGATCATTTGTCATCATGTACACATGTTAAGCATGTGCGATTGCCAGCACAAAGCCAATCAAATCAATTAAAACATTATTTGATGATTAAATCACACATTCTACAAGTACTGCAATGCAAGGCATGCTCGACTGTACAGATAGAGAACATCCAAGTCTCGTCATCCATGATGGTCATCCTCATCCTCCTCTTCATCCTTGCACCCTTCCACATGGCTACCGCCCGCCTCATGTGTCCCAATGTGCCACACGTCAGCATGACGACCGTCTGCAGCAACGCGCGGCACAAAGCTCCTGTACGACCACTGCATCGTCGCTATGCGGCGTGGAGGCCTTGACCCATCTCCGTTGCACATGGAGGAGACCACCGTGTACGCCATCCACGCTGCGAACCAAACATTGGTTTCCTACAGACACCCTTGATGCTTTGAGTTTCCAGCTCCAACAAAACACATCGCTCTCCGGCCTAGAAAGAGCCGCCTACGACGCTTGCATGGACGACTACATCGATGCTACCAACACCCTCTACCTCATCGCCTGCCCGACTTTGTGCAACTGTCTGTTCAAAGATCTTGTTAGCATGTACATGAGAAGCATGACGAGCCTCGAGAGCTGCAGGGATCGCATGTTGGCACCATGGATCAAGTTGCCGCCGTTGTACCCCATGGTTGAGCGTGACCGAAACAAGATCTTGATGGCCTACTTGCTTGGTAAACTTCTAGCAGGCCTATGATCGAGTGTTTGCCCGATGTGCCTCAATGTGTAGACCCAAGAGAAATTAATAAGAATGGGAATTCGTTAAACGGTTTTACATGTGTGTATCTACTGTTTGCGACTTTGCGTGCCTTACCTCCATATGCGAGCAAAAAACCCAATAGGGAATCAAATTGTGGACCCTACGGGTACCAACAAGGAGTGTGTTCTTTTTTTTTTGGCACGTCGAGTGTGTTAGCACGACGCTTCTTGCCTCTCATCTATATGACGACTTTGCAGGTTCGACTTGTTCTTAATCTCCCTTACTTAAAACATATGTAAAGTTCCACATTCCGCCTCATCCTTCAGTCTTCCCCCACATTAATCGATCAATAAAAAAATGACTAAATCACCCAAGTGCCGCAACTCACGTCCCCACAATAAAAATAATATTAACCCACATCCCAAAATAGTAATAGTCGACTAATCTTCATGACAGGGATCAACGTATTGACTATGCCATGTCTGCCGTCTTGCGCGTCCATCATCACGCATCCGACATCGAGGCCCGTCATCTTCGACGCGGTAGATACAACACTGCTCCACCTCAGGGCCCCTCCAAGCAGTACTTGCTCCAAAGATGATGTCCCTATGAGGGGGTGTGGCGCTAGATGATACGTCTCCGACGTATCTATAATTTTTGATATTCCATTCTTGTTTATATATCATTGCCACATGTTGTTATAATGTTTTACATCATTTTGGTATATTTTATTGGAATAACCTATTGACAAGATGCCCAGTGCCAGTTTCTGGTTATTATGTCTGTGCATTGCAGAAAAGGTCTAAAATCCAAAGTGCTCAGAAAAATCCGAAAACATTACAGAAATTCTATTTCGCCAGAAAACCCCGGGAGCCAGAAGGACAAGTCCGGGAGGGAGCCACAGCCCCCAGGAGACCCCCAGGCGGGGCCCAGGCTTGGCCGCGCGTGGCCCCACCTCGCCGCCTCGTCCACCGTCTCGCTTCCCCTCTTCACCTATATATTCTCTCCCGACCTAAAAACGTCAGAAGATCGAAAGTTTTCTCCAGAAACACATCCGAGCTCTGCCGCCACCAAAAACCCTAATTCGGGGGTCAAAAGGTCCTGTTCCGGCACCCTGCCGGGACGGGGATTGACCCCCGAAGCCATCTCCTTCGACTACGCCGCCTCCATGATGCTCCGTGAGTAGTAGCTAGTTGGTACTCTCTCTCCCATGTTGTTCAATACAATAGTATCATGAGTTGTCCTACACGATTGAGATTCATCTGATGTAATCGGTGTTGTGTTTGTTGGGATCCGATGAATTGTGGAATTATGATCAAGTTTGCTCATCACTTATATCTATGTTTTATTTAAGATCTTGCATACTCTCCGATCCTTGTGGTTGCCTTGATCACGTAATGACTTGTGTATCTCCAAGAGGGAGTATTTATGCTAGATAGTAGGTTCATGCCTCTTCTTGTCTGAGTTCAGGTTGACAGAAACGATTAAGACTAAAGATGTGCTGTTGCTACTAGGGGTAAAACTTTGGTGTTTACTTCCTTGTGTTGTTTCATTGCTTACATTATGCACCATGCTTATTGCAATTGTCCGTTGCTTCCAACTTAATACTTCTGGGAGACAGGCTGGATAGCGATCTCGGGGGTGGATTATTAGTAATAGACGCAGTTGGATAACGGTCTATGTATTTTGACGTAATGCCCAATTAAATAGTTCAGTACCTTGTCATGATAGCATTGTTATGCGCCCACAATCTTGTCAATTGCCCGACTGTAATTTTTCTACTCAACACGTGTTCTTTTTTATTAATTGTAGAGTTACCACTAGCGAAGCTGGGAACCCTGGTCCATATTCATCCATCAACTATTTTCCTCGCCATTGCCTCTGTTGTTACTATTGCTGCTACTTCACTGTTACTATTGCTCTCATATTACTATTGCTTTCACATCACTTCTGCTACTAGTGCTTTTCCAGGTGCGGCTGAATTGACAACTCGGCTGCTAAGACTTATAAGTATTCTTTGGCTCACCTTGTGTCGAATCAATAAATTTGGGTTTTACTTCCCTCGAAGATACTCTGCGATCCCCTACACTTGTGGTCATCAAGACTATTTTCTGTCGCCGTTGTCGGGATTTGAAGAAGCAACCACCAAGTCTTCCGTCAACACGCCATCACTAGACGCCACCATCGTCTGATCTGAGAGACCCATGTGCAGGTTTTCCCTGAGCAAATGACCCTTCCAGTCGAGTCTATGCGGTGATTCACGCCGCCACGCCTCCAAGATCTCAAATGGTATGTCATGCACAAAAGAAAAATGTTTGCCCTCCCACAAATTTTCATTCTTAATTTGGGATTAATGATGATAGGTCATGATACCTCCACCAGCGATCTAGATTTTTTTCCAACTAGGCTAGCCCCTTCTATCACTTTTACAATAGAAATAACAAGTTCTTACAACATTAGGAACAAGGACAAAAGGTGGAAAGTAGAAGCCAGTTAGAATGGAGGTACTAGCGAGAAACCCATTGAAAATGCTGGACCTGGAACTCTCAAATTCTTGTACAAGATCTGAATATCTACCAGTAAAGTGAGGATTCCAAACTATTTGGTGTGTTGCTATTAGCGAGGATCGTTACAATTGGTATCTAGAGCCTATCGATTTCCTTTGGATCTTATCATACACCCAGAAAATTCAACCAAAAATAGCCAGAAAATTTTTCTCTGCGGTGTGGGGGAGTTCTCGATTGGTGCCGAGATCTAGGTTGGGATCTCCTCTAAAATCCGTAGATTCTCTCGCTAATTGCGGCGGCGGTGTGTGGCTGCTTCCAGATTCAGCGGCGCGGGTGGTGGCTTTAATTGGCGGCGGTGTTGTTTGGCTGCGAGCTCGGTGGCACGAGAAGGTTGATGTTGCGCCCCTTGCAACAGAAGTAAAATCCATGTCTCGAGACTGAGCTGGCGTAGCAGGCAGCGTGTGGATTGATTGTAGAGGAAGCGGGTTGCCCTCAGTACTCGCTGATCCCGACGGCGGTAGACTACGGGAACGACACCACAACGAGACCCCCAATGTTAACGGTGAGGATGGTGGTGGTTGAGCAAGGTCTGGCAGCTACTACGGCAACGACAGCGGATTGTGAGGCCCAGCTTCGCCAAGTCGGGTTGGGACTCACCAAGGCGGCAGAGACAGTGGCTAGAACACAGAGTCATGTCGTTCCTTGTCAGTTACCACAGAGCGTATTCTGAAGACGCAAGAGCTAGTGGCAGCCAAAGTTTCCACAATTGAAACTCATGTGGAAGGGTTGGTTTCTCGGATTACCTCATTGGAGGGGACGGTTTCAACAGTAATTCAGCGCTTCCCTAGCCAAACTGGGCACCGCGATGACCTACTGAACCAGAGCATTGCTCCTATGCGTGCTCTGAACAATGGTGCGCCTCAGCTTCCTCGTAATCAATTTGAGTCTAGTACTTCTCATGATAATACTCCTAGATATGATAGACATTGTAAGGAACATCGTAGTCATGAATTTCGCATGCCTAAAACTAGTTTCCCCAAGTTTGATGGCAATCACCCTAAGCTTTGGAAAGAAAAGGCAGAAAAGTATTTTCATATGTTTCATATTCCAGAAGAGTATAAGGTAGATTATTCCACTTTGCATTTCACTGGGTCTGCAGCTCTTTGGCTGCAAACTTATGAAGCACAACATGACATAGACAGCTGGTCTCAATTATGTGTAGTTGTCTATCAAAAATTTGCAAAAGACTTGTACTACACTAACATGAGTAAAGCTTTGAATATAAGGCAAACAAGAGATGTTGATAGTTATCAAAGAGAATTTGAACACCTTATGCATCAGTTGTTAGCACACAATAGCTCCTTAGATGATACCTTTTTTGTGGCCAAATTCATCAAAGGGTTAAGGAAAGATATTAGGCAAGCTATCATATTGCATAAGCCTCGAACATTTGATGATGCGATATCCTTGGCTCTCTTACAGTAATCTCAACTGCAAGATGATAAGGGATATCGTTATGATTACAAGAAGTGGCACAACACTGTTGGCCCTGGCAAGTTGGGACCTCATCCAGCTGAAACACCTCCAGAAAATGCCAAAGTTATGGTTCCTGCAATTCCAGCAAAGATAGATACTCTCAGAGCTCAACGTAGAGCCAGCAAAGAGTGTTTCAAGTGTGGAGGTAAATATGTACCTGGCCTCATAAATGCCCCCAATCAAGTGCAATTGGTAGTGATCGATGAAATATGTGCAGCTCTAGACTTGGAATCTGATGGTGACAGTGATAAGGAGGATAAATGTGATGCAGATGATTCAGACTCTGAGAAAGAACAAGTCATGAGTTTGTTAGCAGCAGCCACAGCTGGCACTATCAGTAAGAAGACAATGTGATTGCTTGGGTATATTGGCAAAACACAGGTGCTCATTCTTTTGGATTCAGGAAGCTCGGGGAACTTTATCAACAAAGATTTAGCCACCAAGCTGCAGTTACCAATTTAGCACTTATCACCTGTTCAGGTTACTATTTCAGATGGAATAAAATTTCTCAGTACTGAAGGACTTCCAAATCTCATCTGGGGTGTTCAGGATGCAAAATTTTCAACATCAGTGCGTATTTTGCCAATCAAATGCTACGATTTGATACTGGGCATGGATTGGTTGGAATCTTGTAATGGAGGAAAGATGTTCATTGACTGGAAACGCAAGAATATGAGATTTATGCATGCAGGACATCACATCACCTTGAGGGGAATTAATTCCTACAATTCTTATTGTCCTCGGATCTCTAGTTGCATCAGTTAGTGGAAAATGGTGCGGTGGCACAATTGGTAACCTTGGAAAACAGAGAGTGCTTCTGTGGATGTTTTTGTACCAGCTAGTATTCAACAAGTGAGGAACAACATGAGTCTCTGTTTCAAGAACCACAAGGTATGCCACCTCAGAGGGAATTTGACCACATGATTCCACTAATTCCAGGGGTTGTGCCAGTCCAGAAGAAACCATACACGTATGCTCCAACGCAGAAGGATGAGTTGGAACAACAAATAGCTGATATGTTAAAAAAAAGGGGTGATTCAGCCAAGCCACAGTCCTTATGCATCTCCAGTAATATTGGTGAAAAAGAAAGATGGAGGCTTGCGGATGTGTGTGGACTATCGATACTTGAACGCATTAACGGTTAAGAATAAATATCCATTACCTATAGTGGATGAGTTGTTAGATAAATTGGTTGGTGCTGAGTACTTTACGAAACTAGATCTTCGTAGTGGGTATCATCAGATAAGACTAGCTAAGGGAGAGGAATTCAAAACAGCCTTCAAAACACATCATGGGCATTGGGAATTCAAGGTTATGCCTTTTGGGCTCACAAATGTGTCAGCAACATTTCAGTCAGCCATGAATGCATTTTTTCCCATTTACTTCGCAAGGGTGTGCTGGTTTTTCATGGACGACAATCTGGTTTATACAACTACATTACAACAACACGAAGAACTGTTGCTAAGTATTTCAAGTGTTGTCTTCACACCAGTTTTATGTCAAGCAATCCAAATGCTCATTTGCCCAAACCCAATTGGAGTATATGGGACATGTAATCAGTGCACAAGGTGTAGCCACAGACCCCTCTAAGATAGCAGCAATTAAAAGCTGGCATGTACCTACAACAGTCAAACAAATAAGAATTCTCTTAGGATTCACTGGTTATTATAGAAAGTACATAGCTAACTATGGCACAATTAGCGGGCCTTTGAATGAGCTATTAAAAAAGAATGTGCAATTCATTTGGTCGTCAACTGCACAAGAGGCATTTCTGGCCCTTAAATCTGCCTTGATCAATGCTCCAGTTTTGGCATTGCCTGACTTTCAGTTCCCCTTTGAGGTTCACACAGAAGCTTCTGGTATTGTCATTGGTGAAGTGCTCTCCCAGAGAGGACATCCCATTGCGTATTTGAGTAAAGCTTTATGTCCCATGTCCCAAACCTTATCAACTTATGAGAAAGAGTGTTTGGGTCTGATTATCGTAGTTGACAAATGGAAAAAGTACTTACAACACAAGCAGTTCGCAATTTTTACTGATCATAAAAGTCTTACTCATTTGGAGTCTCAGCAGTTAACCAACTCCATTCAGCATAAGGCCTTCTGTAGTTGCAGTATCAGGTCAAGTATAAGCAGGGCACTTCTAATTTGGTAGCTGATGCATTATCCAGATGCCAACTTGCTACTGAATTGCAAGCTATGTCCACTAGCAAGCCAAGATGGCTAGAAATTGTGGCTGACAGCTATTTATAGGACCCTCAAGCGAAAGAATTGCTCACTCAACTGAGTCTAGTATCCCCTGATGCTCAAGGGTATTCTTTGCATGATGGCATCATTAAATTCCAGGGCAGAATTTGGCTGGGAAATCATGATGAGGCGAAGAAAGCAGTGCTTTTGGCATTACATGACAGTGGAGTGGGGGGACATAGTGGGTTCACACCCACATATCACAAAGTGAAATCCTTGTTTTCCTGGCCCAATTTGAAGGCAGATGTCAAGCACTACGTGGCTCATTGCACTGTGTGCCAGTAGGCCAAGTCTGAGCATGTGGGAATCCCAGGACTGTTGCAACCGCTACCAATTCCTACTAGAGCTTGGGAAGTGGTTAGCCTAGATTTTGTGGAAGGTTTGCCAAAATCTGGCAAATATGACACAATATTGGTAATCATTGACAAATTCACAAAGTATGGTCATTTAATTCCCCTTGCCCATCCGTACACTGAATGTATGTTGCCCAATTATTTGTGGACCATATCTACAAGCTCCATGGCCTTCCCGATGTCCTCATTTCTTATAGGGACAAGGTCTTCACCAGTGCATTGTGGCAGCAATTGTTTAAACTCATAGACACCACACTGAATATGAGTTCAAGTTACCATCCGCAAACTGATGGCCAGACAGAAAGGCTTAACCAGTGCTTAGAAACATACTTACGTTGCATGACTCAAGCATGTCCCTCCAAGTGGTCTAAATGGTTATCCTTGGCTGAGTTTTGGTATAATACAAACTTCCATTCCGCTTTGGGAAAATCTCCATTCGAGGTCCTCTATGGGTACAAACCAAAGCATTTGGCATTCAAGAGGCACCAGCTGATACAGTACCGGATTTGGCAACCTGGCTTAAAAACAAAGAAGATATGTAGCGCTTAATCCAACAAAATCTGTTGAGGGCACAACAACGCATGAAAAGCCATGTTGATAAAAAAAGAGTGAGCGTCAGTTTGAAGTAGGTGATCAGGTTTACCTCAAGTTACAACCCTGTGTGCAAATGTCAGTGGCTCGTCGCACAAACCAGAAGCTCAGTTATAAGTTTTTTTGGCTCATACAAGGTGTTGCAGCGTGTGGGAGCAGTGGCTTACAAATTGCAGTTGCCACATGGGAGTCATATCCATCCTGTGGTGCATGTGTCCTTATTGAAGAAAGCGTTGCTGGCGAATACTGTCGCTCAAAATGATCTGCCATCGCAATGCACCATGTTGGATAGTGACCCGGTGCCATTACAGGTAATGGATGCAAAGCACGTTGTTTCTGGTAATGCTGTTGTCACACTAGTACAGGTACAATGGATGGGGTTAGCTGATTCATGGCTTACCTGGGAGAACAAGCATCGTCTACAAGCTGACTACCTGCTTGCTCCTACTTGGGGTCAAGCAGTTCCACAAGACGGGGGGAATGTCACGGCCCGGTCCAAGACCCGTGACCAGTACAAGCCCAATGAAGCCCAGACCCAAGAGAAAGGAGGTCGAGTGATGGTTGCGATCAGGGCGACGCCCATGTAACATGAGAGTGAGCAAAGGGGTGAGCTATCGATGATCAATCGTCTGAGGCGTGTAACCCTATCCTTCCTCCCGTTCTTCTCTCCTCCTCCTAGAACTCTCAAATTCTTGTACCTGATCTGAGTATCTACCAGTAAAGTGAGGATTCCAAACTATTTGGTGTGTTTCCATTAGCGAGGATCCGTACAACCCCCTTCCTTGGCATTCCAAGGCATTAACAGAACTTACAAATAATGATTGGAAATTGAATAAGGATCGTTTCAAAGAAAATCTAAGTTGCTGGAAATGGGAAAATGTATTGTCAAGAGAAACTTCTTTCGTCGTCAATTAAGTCGTTTGGCCAAGAACGAGCTTGGAGCCTTGGATACTGCTGTAGCGGTAGGGAACACTTCTCTCTTAAAAAAAACATGGCTAAGGCTAAGTCTAAGCCAGCCCAATTCTTGATCAATAGAAAAATACTTTTTTTGCAATTTAGATTTCTGTTAATTCGATGGGGAGAACCTATATCGCGTGAATTAATTGAAAAACACACAAATCGATGCCGTTTGACTCTGTAGGATTACGACCGGAACCTGCGGCAAAGTTTGCATGTCCACTCCTTAAAATCCCCGTCCTTCCGTGACAGTCCGCTGGATAAGGGTGGACCACACAAGGTAGTAAAAAATGGCGGAAACCTATAACGACCTCCAAAACAAGAGGAGTTATATGCACATCGGAGCCAGGAATTGAACTGAGCCAGGTCGGAAAAATAAGCTTTAAATTTTTTTTGACAGGAAAAGCAAGTATATTGAACAAAAAAGGTCCAAATCAATTCAATTTGTGTATTTCATCAAGTACAACTACAAAATGACTATAAAGAACAAAAAGAACATACAAAATAGAGCTACATTTTGATAAGATAGTATCATACCATTAAGTTGTATCCATGTTGGCAAGTCGAAACTTTCGAGGAAGATGACCTCTACGGTCACCGTAGGAATGGAAATGTAGCATAATCTTCTTGTCATCAACTTTTGCAAATATTTCTTTCTCAACATAGCAAATCATCAAATCATTGAGCCAATCATCCCCTATCTTGTTTCGAAGATCTGACTTTATAATATTCATGGCCGAGAAAACCCTCTCAACTGATGTTGTTGCCACAGGTAATGTCAAAGCAAGTGTAATAAGGCGATAGACCAATGGAAAAGTCAAATGTTGTCTGTTCTGAACCAACTTGAGAGCAAGATCACTCGGACTGTCACAAGCTGTGAATTCAGGACTTCTCTTCATCACATCAACATATATGTTCAGTTCGTCAACCAATAGACAACAATCATGTGAAGAGAAATCAGCAGAGTACATAGTTGCAAACTCAACTAGCTTATCATTATCAAAGCTGCTGAATTAGTCTCTAGGATCAAGGCATGCAGTGCACAATAATAGGCGTGTAGAAGTTTCAGAAAATCTATGATTCATCTCAACTATGTTTCTATCAAGCACCTCATTAAAGATTTCTACCTTGTAATGATGGAAGCAAGTAACCATCTTGCGTGAGCTCCTTGGGTAACTCCTAGCTGCAATGTTATCATCCATATTTGGTACTATAATATTTCTTCCACCACAGAAGTTAGTAACAGCAAGCAATAGAGGTTCCCATCCATCATCTCTCATTTTCTGCAATACACTTTTCACTGAGACAGTCATATTCATAGCGCTCACTATGTTCTCATCCTTAGATTGCAATGCGTGTGACAAACCATTTGTTAGACCTTGCACAAGGAAGTGCTAGACTCGTCATGCCCATGAAAAGCTAGACCGTGTTCAAGTAGAAATCTGACTACACCCATGCTTATGACGTCATGCATCACATGTTCGCTGGGGAACCACAAGAGTAAGGTATGATGCAGTAGAGCAGCAGTTTTCCTTGATTACAAAACCAAGGTTATCAATCCAGTAGGACTTGGAGAAGGCTTAGCGAGGTGTCAATCTACTCTGGCGCTTGTAGATTAACGCGAACCTACACACAATCACAAACAAACTACTTTGCCCCAACGAAACAGAGAAGTTGTCAATCTCTCCAGCTTGCTAAACACAAAGAATTAAATGTGTGGATGTGAAATATGATGAGAGTGAAATATGACCAGCGAGCAAATGATGATGAAAAGCTATTAAAACGGTTGTAAACGATGTAGGAAAATAGGACCGGGGTCCACAGATCACTAGCGGTGTCTCTCCAAAAGATATACATGATGGGTAAACAAATTACAGCATGGAAATTGACAGAATTGTGGGCGCACAGCAATGCTATCATAAAACAATATAGTTCACCGTTTCATCTAATATGGGCATTACGTCAAAATACATAGACCGTTATCCAACTGCATCTATGACTAATAATCCACTCTGGGATCGCTATCCAGCATGTCACCCAAAAGTATTAAGTTGCAAGCAACAGATCATTGCAATAAGCAAAGTGCATAATTGTATGCAATGTAAATAACACAAGAAAATCACACCGATGTTTTCTCCCTAGTGGCAACAACACATCTCTAGTCTTAATCGTTTCTATCAACCCGAGCTCAGACAAAGAGAGACATGAACCCACTATCTAGCATAAATACTCCCTCATACAACACTAATAATTACTTGGCCAAAGCATCCACTAGCATCGGAGAGCATGCAAGATCATAGATAAAACACAACACATAGATGAACAAAAGTAATGACTTTCACAATTCATCGGATCCATGCAAACACAATCATGTAGCAGTTATAGATAATATGATCTTGATCATGATAGGCAGCTCATAAGATCTAAGCAATGGAGTACAAGGAGGAGAGACAACAATCTAGCTACTGCTATGGACCCATAGTCCCGTGGTGGACTACTCCCGCATCACTCCGGAGGCAGGCATGGTGGTGTAGATGCCTCCGGTGTCGATTCCCCTCTCCGACAGGGTGTCGGGAAGAGCTGCAGAACCTCCTGAACTAGGGTTGGTGATGGCGGCGGCCTCGGACGTCTTCTGGGAAATATGATCAGGTCCTTCGGGTTTTTTGGGTCGAAGATGATTTTATAGGCGAAGGGGCAACTCGAGACGGTGCCGGAGGGCACCAGGTGGGACCCAGGCGTGGCCTAGGGCGGGGCCGCGCCTGGGGGCGTCTGGAGGCTGGGTGCCTCCCCTTCGGGCGCCCTCCTGGCTTCAGACTTCTTTCTACTTGGAAATAATTCCCGTAAATTTTCAGCGCATTCCGAGAAACTTCAGAGAACAACTTTTCTGAAATAAAAAGATAGCAGAAAACTTGAACTGGCACTAGGCATCTTGTTAATAGGTTAGTTCCATAAATCATGCCAAAATGATATAAAAACATCATAAAAACATGTGGCACTGATATATAATCAAGCATGGATAATAAAAAATTATAGATACATCGGAGACGTATCAGCATCCCCAAGCTTAACTCCTGCTCCTCCTCGAGTAGGTAAGTGATAACAAAATAATTTTTGAAGTAACATGCTACCAACACAATCTTGATCATGTAATCATATAAAGCATATGAACTGAATGCATTGATCCAAAACAAAGGTTCATTGAATGAAACAAACAATGATCAACCAGGTGTAACATCTAAGCAAGAATTAACTAGAAAAGAGTACCTTGGATATTTAAAAGTATAACACTTGACAATGATTGATATCTCACAAATCAATATTAGTTCAGAAAATGAGTTTGGCCAACACAAAGGAAGATTTAAGTTTTCAGCAAAAAGCTTCAACTTGCAACTTATTTATCTCAAGATAAAGTCAATACAAAGTTTTCACAGTTAGACACAAAGATAACATGAAGTAAAACATGAACCAAAGTTGACACCAAGTGATTTCTTGAGGAGTTAAGAAGGAAGAGGAAAACTGACTCAACATAAAAGTAAAAGAAAGGCCCTTCGCAGAGGGAAACAGGGATTAGTCATGTGCTAGAGCTTTTTATTATTTTATTTTTTTGATATTTGACAGAAGTAAAACAGTTTTGAGATATGCATGCTTTCGTCAATGACTTCACAGTAAAGAAACTGGCTAGTCCCCCATTTCAAGCAAGGCTTTTAGACTTTTGAGAGCGGCTGATTTTAGAGGAATGAGGTCGCTCCTCTTTTCTCCTTTGTTTCACCACTAACCAATGTTTTGACTAATTTCTCAGGTTTCATTGTGCGGAGGAGAATGGTGAGTTATATTCATATTTTTCTTAAGCCTCTCTCGGGTCAAATTCAAGTGAGGACGTGAACCATCAACACCTGGTGAAAGGGGGGAAATGACCTTGCTTGTCACAGGTTATATCTAGCTTCCTACTGCTTCCTCATGAGCTTAAAAACAGAGGCACACAAAGGAGAATTTTGAAAGTTTAAAGACAGCACATGAAAATTTTACTTGGAGTGGGAGAGAAATACCACATGTAGGTAGGTATGGTGGACACAAATGGCAAAGATTTGGCTCAGGGAGTTGGATGCACGAGAAGTATTCCCTCTCAGTACGGAATTTTTGGCTTAGCGGGATATCAACAAACACATAACATCAACTTGGTTCAATGAATGACTACAGATATACATCATGCGGGAAATACATATCTGAACCTAGGGGCATCTACCCCATTTTCAAAAAATGTATTTCTACATGCTAAAAGAATTTGAAAAATATTCCGGGCATACACATCCACATTCTATGTGCACGCCGAAAGTTTCGTCAAAAAATGATTATTATTTTGGTCTATGTGAAAAAGACAAAAGAATGTCTCCAACAAGTCTTTTTTTCCAGCACCAAAATTTGTCTTTTTTGCGGAGGCAAAACAAAAGTTTTTTTTTCACAAAACTTTGTACCGCACACATATTCTGCCGATATATACACATACAATTTATTTCCGAAATTTTTGGACACATTAAAACATGTTTAAAATATGTTTTTTCAAAACAGGGGTAGATGCCCCCATGTTCAGATAGTCCACTCTCTACATCATGCATAACCACTAGACTTCACACCATCTACCTTGTTAGCCAAACCAACTCTTTGCAAAAAGAATATCTAGACTTTGAGAGCTACCAAGCAGGACAAGCACCAAAATTTTAAAGCTTTACGACGGTTCTTTACTAATCTATTCTTACTAGATGATCCACAAGTTTAAGCATTAATCTACTTCATATCTCTGAACAATTGACAAGTATCAAAGATTCAAGACAATGATCTACAAGATTAAGCAGCACTTTTCACACTTCCTACATAATAATTTCCAATCAACTTATTTGAAACAAAACTAAAAGGGTGAAACACCAAGAGCAATAATTCCTAACTACAAAAGCTAACAGCTGTGAACAAGAGATGCTTGAAAACAAGAACTGGAAGCAAAATAACAAAGGCTAAACACTCTACACATATAAGTGAAGAACAAGAGTGTATAATGAAAAAGCGGAGCGTGTCTCTCTCCCAAACAAGCATGCATGGATCCAAATTATTGCAAAGACCAGAGAACAAAACACAAAAAAACTGAAAGTAAAAACAAACTGATGCTCTAAGAACATCACATAATGCGTGAAGGAATAAAAATATAGTACCATGAGAGAAACCGATGATTGTTGATGAAGAAGGAGATGCCTTGGGCATCCCCAAGCTTAGACGCTTGTGACTTCTTGAATATTTCAGAGGAGGGTCCATGGGGAGCCTCCCCAAGCTTAGTCTTTTATCCCTTCTTGATCTTCCTTCATCACCTCGCACTTGGATACTTGAAAACTTCCTTCACACAAAACATATAGCAACTTCATTAGAGGGGTTAGTCCACAAAAACAATATCTCCCTTCAGTTCCAAAGCACATATCATGAACTTATTTTTTTACAATATTATCTACTGTCACAAAGGTCTAAGTAAAGATCTAGCTTTGAAAAGCTTCACTCTGCCCGTGAAAGAAGCAATGCAAAACTAAGGACATAATCTGTCAAAAACAAAACAGACTGTAAAGATGAATTTTTTCGGGGCACTTCTGGACCTCAAATCAGAAAACTTAAAACTAGAGAAAGGTAGACAAAACATTGATGCTTGCTGTCAAAAATTTGCAGCCACAGATGACGTTCTGTGATTGTTTGGATTTTTGAACAGTGAAGAACATAAATCTGTTTCTGGACAACAAACTCACCAATTAGTCGTCCTCTCTTTAGAGGCTATTCTTGGCACCAAAAACCAAAACAAAAAGATACAAGGGAGTTGTTACGGAAGTAACATCACCCAATACTCAAAGAAACCAAAAGGAATGGGTTGCCTCCCAACAAGCGCTTTTTTTTAACGCCTTTTAGCTAGGCAAAAAGATTTTAATGATGCTCTCATAAGAATAAAAGTTGAAACAAAAGATAGCATCAAGAAGAAAATATCAAACAAATTTAAGCCTAACCACCTTCCTATGAATTGGTATTTTGCAAACAAATAAATCCATGAAGAACATAGTGACAAGCATAGGAAGGTAAAATAAAACTTTGAACATAGAGAGAGAAAACTCTTTCTTATAAAAATCATTGAGGCATAAAGCAACCAGTATATAATAGTAGAAAAAGAGCAACCTCAAAATTTTTATAATGATAGGAATCATAATAACATATTTACCTCTCTCATAATAATTTTCAGTAGTACTATAATTAATATCATCAAGTAACATAGGACCATCATAAACTTCATAGCATAAGTCATCATAAACAACCGTATCCCATTTTATTTCTACTTTCTGTTTCTTTTTGGTTTGGTTGTGTTTTGGGTGATGTTTAATAGGGGAATCGTGGTCATAAGTGTAGCAAGCATCAATTTCCTCAAAAAGGGATATTTCAAGAGAAATCCATGGGAACATAACATTCATCCTCCTTTGGTAAGCATGGATGGTAATTATATAATGTAAGACTTAGAGAGTTACTATCATTAGGAGGTAGATCCTCTGTTTGTCCTTCACTCTCCTGCTCTTTTTCATCCAATAAGATCTCAGCTTCAGCAATTTCTTCTTCCATGGTTTACTTCAAGGCAATAATCTCATCTTTTGGAGGATAAGTTCTCTCAAGAAATTCAGTAATATAAGGATTATCATTATAATATTCAAGGCAATATCCAAGTATAATAAAAATTTCAGATTTGTAAGAAGCATCATCAATATCTTTAAGCATAGAAGTAATTTCATAGGCACCCATAAAAACAACAAATTCTTCAATTTGTTCAAGATTATCAAAATCATAGTTTCCTTTAGCATAAGAGGCCAATACTTCATTATCATTATTATCACATTGGAAAGGGAGGTGTTTATGCCTCCTACAACAAAAAGATTCATTAAGGCACCAGGATTCATCATATGTAGAGCAAAAGTTTTCAGCAAGACTATTCAATTTATTTATTTGTGCCCATAAGTGTTTCCCTTTTTCAGACAAGCGGTATTCCTTATAATATTTCAGTTGTTCCTCTGTGAACCCACCTTGCCAATAAGATGTAGTCTCACAGAAAGTAACCATTGATAGCAAGTAAAGAACAAGACATAATAACAGAACCGAACCGAAATAAACTAGGTGCTGGAATTTTTAATTTTTTGTGTTTTTCAGTTTTAGAGCAAATGAAAGGCAAAACAAGACTAACAAAAAATATACTAAGCAAGACAATAACAAAGTAAAGTGAAAGTATGTGTGAAACTATCCAAGCTAAAGCTTCCAAGTCCCTGGCAACGGCGCCAAAAAAATCTTTGTTGACGGAGGACTTGGTAGTTCGAGAAGCCTTCTTCAAATCCCCGGCAACGGCGCCAAAAAAGCTTGCTTTTGACATGATCACACGTTCGCTGGGGAACCCCAAGAGGAAGGTATGATGCAGTAGAGCAGCAGTTTCCCTTGATTACAAAACCAAGGTTATCAATCCAGTAGGACTTGGAGAAGGCTTAGCAAGGTGTCAATCTACTCTGGCGCTTGTAGATTAACGCGGACCTGCAAACAATCACAAACAAACTACTTTGCCCCAACGAAATAGGGAGGTTGTCAATCTCTCCGGCTTGCTGAACACAAAGAATTAAATGTGTGGATGTAAAATATGATGAGAGTGAAATATGGCCAGTGAGCAAATGATGATGAAAAGCTATTAAAACGGTTGTAAACGATGTAGGAAAATAGGACCAGGGGTCCACAGATCACAATAGCGGTGTCTCTCCAAAAGATATACATGATGGGTAAACAAATTACATCATGAAAATTGACAGAATTGTGGACGCACAGCAATGCTATCATAAAACAATATAGTTCACCGTTTCATCTAATATGGGCATTACATCAAAATACATAGACCGTTATCCAACTGTATCTATGACTAATAATCCACTCCGGGATCGCTATCCAGCATGTCACCCAAAAGTATTAAGTTGCAAGCAACGGATCATTGCAATAAGCAAAGTGCATAATGTAAGTAATGTAAATAACACAAGGAAATCACACCGCTGTTTTCTCCCTAGTGGCAACAGCACATCTCTAGTCTTAATCGTTTATGTCAACCCGAGCTCAGACAAAGAGAGGCATGAACCCACTATGTAGCATAAATACTCCCTCATACAACACTAATAATTACTTGGCCAAAACATCCACTTGCATCGGAGAGCATGCAAGATCATAGATAAAACACAACACATAGATGAAAAAAAGTAATGACTTCCACAATTCATCGAATCCATGCAAACACAATCATGTATCAATTACAGATAATATGATCTGATCATGATAGGCAGCTCACAAGTTCTAAGCAATGGAGTACAAGGAGGAGAGACAACCATCTAGCTTTTCACGCATGGACCCGTAGTCCCGTGGTGGACTACTCACGCATCAATCCGGAGATAGGCATGGTGGTGTAGATGCCTCCGGTGTCGATTCCCCTCTCCAGCAGGGTGCCGGGAAGAGCTACAGAACCCTCCCGAACTAGGGTTGTCGATGGTGGTGGCCTCAGACGTCTTCTGGGAAATATGATCGGGTCCTTCGGGTTTTTGGGTCGAAGACGATTTTATAGGCGAAGGGGCAACTCGAGACGGTGCCGGAGGGCACCAAGTGGGACCCAGGTGCGGCCTAGGGTGGGGCCGTGTCTGGGGGATGTCTGGAGGTTGTGTGCCTCCCCTTTTGGTGCCCTCCTGGCTTCGGACTTCTTTCTTCTTGGAAATAATTCCCGTAAATTGTCAGCGCATTCCGAGAAACTTCACAGAATAACTTTTCTGAAATAAAAAGACAGCAGAAAACAGAACTGGCACTGGGCATCTTGTTAATAGGTTAGTTCCATAAATTATGCCAAAATGATATAAAAACATTATAAAAACATGTGGTACTGATGTAAAATCAAGCATGGAACATCAAAACTTATAGATACGTCGGAGACGTATCAACCCACCACAGCCCTCAAACGAATCTCATAATCAATATGTGATTGTTCTTCATGACAAAAAATAGCATATGCCACACTTTGCTTCTTATTTCCGAAATCTTCACAATTGTTTCTTGCATTGTTGTGAAAGCTATTCGGTCCCCCTATATGAGAGTTGAAATTTCCCATTGCTTTCTTCCAAGTTTTGAACCCTTTCTTTGTGAATGCATCATGTCCAAAGTGTGAACAATTGCTTGAATATTTGAAAAGAAAACAATGGAAACAATATGCAACATCTTTCTCCATACTATACTCTAACCAATCATATTTAGTATACCATGCATCTGGAAACCCTCGCCAATATGAACCAAATTTTGTTTTGGGAAAATTATGTCCAATCAAACGAGTATGGCCTCTCGACAAATATGCCCATCTCATTTATCTCTAATTTCAGGGGTACCATATCCATCAATTGGTCTCCGAACTCCATGGTCCGTAACAACATTTGCTAGATCAAAAATTCCTAGAACATTGGCCTACAACTTTGAAAACAAAAACAACTGCTGATTACACACTACTAATTACTAGACAGACAGCAAAACTAAAGATGAAGGGGGAAATCAACCTCTAGGCGTGCTCTCTTCCGCGCTGCCTCCTCTTCTTCAGCCAATAGAGATGCCTCCTCTTTTTCTATTGCCTCCTGTTCTTCTAGCCAGGCCGCCTCCTCGTCGGAAACCATCAAAACTCGAAGCAGGAATTGGGCGCGGCGAGCAGACGAGCGTTGCGTGTGGGTGCGGCGTGCGCTACGGCCGTCGGGCGAGCCGGCGAGGTGCGTGCAACCAGCAGGCGCGGCAGGGCGTGCGAGTGCGACGATGCGGGCGGGGCGTGCGCGCAGCGGCGGCGCGGCGCAGGCGCGGGCGTGGCGGCCGCCGGTGGGAGAGAAGTGGCGCTGGATAGGGTTCGTGTTCAGTCGTGTTGGTTCGATGCATGCGGGCGACTGGGCGAGTACCGTTTCGGGCTGAATACATGTAAAAAAAATTATCGCCAAACCTGAGCCGGGTCGGTCGACCGTCCTCGACCCCCTAGTGCCTCCGCATGTGGTTCTATGGTACCCTCAAATGAATAACAACCATCCATTTTAGTCAATCCAAAGGCTCAAAAGATTTAATACTAGTATCAAAAACACCACCAGTACAAATCATACTAGTGTCCATATCTGCACCACAACGCAGACGCGCCCGGCCCAGTATCCTAGATGGCCCACGTGGTAGATCACCAAATAATCTGTTCGCTGAAAAGGAACCCTAAATCGAGAAGGCTGAGAGCATCTCCAGTTCTCCACCGGGGGCGCCTAAATTGTGTTCGACACACCTCAATTGGAGGCCCAATTGGGGGGTGCCAGACACTTGTCCGGCGCTTTTTTTTGCGCCTCCCACACCGGCACCCCCCAAAGGAAATCCCCAAACACAATTTAAAAAACAAAAATAGGTAAACCGTTCAAATTTCATTCAAATTTTGTTATATTTGACAAGATTTGAATGAAATTTAACTAAACCTAAACCTAAATCTACTCGGAGGCGCTGGACCAGTCGAAGCTGCCGTCGATGTCGTCGTTGTCGAGGAGGAGGATGAGGGTGGACGAGGAGCCGACGCGGGAGGTGGACGTGCCGTCGGGATGCGCATGAGAGGTGGATGTGCCGGCTGTGCCGGCGGAGGTGGAGGCCGAGGCCGCCATCACCGACCGCTCCATGATCTCTAGGAAGCCGGGGGAGTCCTGCTCGATCTCGATGGCCGACGCCACCAGAGAGAAGCTGAGGCCAGGGAACTGGTCGTCGTGCGCCTCGTCGTGTCGCGCGGGTGGCACCTCGAACCCTGCCGGAATCGCCGAGGGCTTCACGTCCTTCGGCTCCTCCTTCACCCGCGTGTCGTCGTGCCGGCGGAGGCGGAGGCTCCCACGTGGTGGCGACCGGCGATGCTGGACATCGCGGATCACCACCCCGCCGCCTCTATTGCGCCCTCCTCCGCTGCTCCCGCCGCCGCAAGAGCAGAGGGAGAAGCAGCCGCCGCGTCGCTGACGCTTCGGTGGCGACGGGGGTGGAGGCCGCGGGATCGGGTTCCCCGTCAAGGCGTGACGTCGGGCGGCCTCGATGGCAAGGCCACCGTGTGGCCGGTGCGCTCCCACCAGTCGTGTCGGTCGAGGGAGTTCCACTTTGGCGGCTTCGGCAGGTGCCGGTCGTAGTCTGCCACCTCCTTCTCGCGCTCCCGCATGACCCGCGCCCACCAGGCATGCCGGTTGTCGACCGTGTTCTCCGGGCGGTTGCGCTCCGCCTCCGTCGTCTTGTCCCGCCGCTCGAGAACGGCGTGGTGGAAGGCCGAGGCCGTGCCAGCTGATGGACCAGTCCTTCGGCAGGCGGAAGTCCGACGACACGAGGAGGCCGTAGCGGTGGAAGGCCCACACGTCACTGATCAGGAGGGTGCGCCCCCCCCCCCCCCCCCCCCCCGGTACGAACCGCCTGAGCTGCCGCCGGCCTCGTAGTTGTGCATGGTGGCGGCGGAGGAGAGTAGGCTGCGCTTGGGAGGATGGAGGAGTGGAGGAGGTGATGTGTGTGTGGCGAGGTAGGCGCGGGTGGGTGCTTTTATACCCCAGCCAGGTCAATGCGGTCCGCGGCGAGGCGTCCGAGGGGAACGGCGGTTTGACCGATGAGCAAGCCCAGCGCACCGGCGCATGGACTAGCGCTTGGGCTGGCGGTGCGTTAATGCGTCGCGTGGCCGGCCAGTCCCGTCGCGTCCGCCTGCATGCCGCGCCGCCTGCTGCCTCCGTCGCTTGGGAAACCGGCGACATTTACGCACGCTAATACCGATTTCTTGCATGGCGTCATTAAGCCGGGGAAGAAACTCTCCGTATGTATGACGGGCAGGCCACACCTGTTGCAGACGCGGGCCGGACAATATCCGGCACCGCGAAGGCCGTTTCTAAAGTTGGAGGTACGGTTTGTAGTGCCGTACAGGTTGGACCGGCCGAGAGCTTTAGCGCCCGGTGTGGCCGATTTTTATGTCAAAACTTTTTATGTCCCTTCTACGACGCCAGGTGGAGATGTTTTGAGCTCCCAGCCTCCCACTCCCCTCACTACCCTCGCAGCCGTCCCTGGCACCTTCATCCCCTTTGCCGTCTCCCCGCCGGGATGAAGGAGGTCTGGAAGGTCCCCGATGGCTGCCTCTTCACCATGGTGTCCAATTCATAACACAGCGGCGGCCTCATCGACAAGAAAAGGAGCAGATCGGCAACAGCACCAAGCAGAGCAAGGCCCAGCAGCGGCGGCGAGAGACGCCGCCGCCAAACTGTGCGCCTCGCTCATCGGGGCCGTCCGGGCGCGCTCGAGTACATTGGCATCCGCCTCCCTCGCCGCGCACACCAGCAGCAGAACGGCGAGCAGGCCGCGCATGCCGGCACCGTCACGAGCCGGTCGTTTCCTCTGTCGACGTACAGCAGGATGCCCAAGGAGCAGACCGGGAAGGACAACGTCGGCGTGGGCTCGATCCGGACGACGCTGTCGGCGACGACGCCACGCCCAAGATCAAGAAGTTCGTCAAGGGCTCAAGGCCATGGTGGGCGACAAGCTCCAGCACGGTTCTGATCAGCGGGTATGTCTTGTAACAGTAAAATCTATGATACTAGCCCTCTGATCAAGAAGACAAAAGTGAAGGAAGTTTAGAAGAAGAATCTGCAAACTGATATTTTTCAGTTAATGTACTGCTAGGAATTGTAGACCAACCTGACATGTTTGATGATTCTCAGTCCCAAAGGTAAGTGGGACTGCACTATTCTAAAACTATCAGGAACATCATTTAATCTCTAGTATCGTTACGTGCTACTGATCATCAAGATGCCTTATAAGTTATAACAGATAAAGAATCAAAAATTACGAATTACTAATTCATACCTATTATAGCTTACTTATCAGCTAAGCCACAATTGTTCCTATTTAGTTTGGACTTCTTGTAGAGTTTTTTTCTTCTCAATGTCTCACTTCAACTGAAAAGAAAACACAGTGAATGAGCCATATCGTACATAAGAGGCAGGTCCTAGCTCTGTCGGAATATAATTTGTTCATAGAACGTACCCCACTACATGAAAGTCCCTAGATAAATGCAAGTGTTCTATAGCTAGCACAGATATATATATTTGCAATCATGTTCTTGATATATCAACGAAAATATGGATTTGAAAAGAATAATTATTCTTAAATTCGGAAAACGAACCCAATTGTGCTTCATATGCTTTGCCGTAGGTGTTGTGGTCATGTATTTTGTTACAGTATTCTAACATAGTTTCCATTGTTTATCAGGTTATTTTTGTTTCCTCTAAGAGATTCTTTAATGAAGAATGTCTGTTTATATTGAGGGACACACTGACAATCTCTTGTGGTGATTAAAAAAGGACAGACTAGTGATCTGGTGATTGATGAAATTAATTGCATTTTTGAATGGTGAGTTTATGTTCCCTCCTAGTTCAGCTGAGAACACCAGATCACTAGATATATGTTTATAGTTGGCACTTGAATATCTTTATGTAGTTGGGTGCCAGCATATAAAAGGAAAAACCATGCAAATATGATTTGAATGATAGGTTACATGTTTTGGTTCAGTTTGAGCTGTAGTTTTCAGTTACGTCAATTAGCAGTTTAACCATATTCTGATAATGTGATGAATGATTTGAAATTGTTGGCAGCTATTCCCGATGCTTACTCTGAAGTTTAAACTGATGCAGGTATTGAAGTTAAATTTCGCAACGCATCGACATGACCGACAAGAGGCAATTCCCCGAGGAGATCTTCCAGCGCAGCGAGCCTGATTTGTATCCAGAGGAGGGGCACGTGATGCTGTCCCATACCCAGCGTATGGCTGCGCTGGATGTGCTTGGTAGGGGAAACGTACCCAGTTATTGTGCACATATACGAGGTGCTTGACGGTGGCCCACTCCTCACTGATCATTTGTCGCTTTCTGTTGTCGACAATAACCGGGACAGATTGGCGGCACCGGCCTCGGGGACGAAACAGAGAGCGGCAGCCACCCATAGGGCTACTGGGAATGGTGGAATTGGATGGCGGTCTCGAAGATGACCCGCAATATGAAGATTCGGTTTCGACATTGTTAGTTCTATTCAGTTTCTTCGGTTTTAATTTGAATTCAATCAATATCAGTGTAATCTGAATTCAGATGTAAGTGTACCCAAACTATGTATGCTGCTTTTCATTTTTTAACCCACTATCTATCACATGCAATAGCTTGAAACTGACATTAACTATTGTCGGATTTGGAACAGTGAACCAAAATAGCTGCATAAGTATCTTTTCGCCAAAATATACATGATATTCAGGTCCATCTCCATACGTTTGAAGATCACAAAATAACAGAACAAATTGTACAACTGCAACCATAGACGCAATAACTCCTCACACAAGTTCCATAAACTAACAATAAGACAATTAGCAAATCTAACAACCGAAAGCAACAATTGTGCCATTAGTAAGATCACTACTACCACATCCCCTTGATCCAAATGCCCTTGCTGCAGGAACATGAGCTTGAAACACTTCAACCACCAACTCATTGCCCCTGGCTCGTAGAAGCTGCTTCAATTTCTGTAGAAATACAAGAAACCAGAAAATGAAAATGACTGATTGATGAATTGGTTTTGCTTCAATGTACATTGCTTACAGCACGAACCAAACTACACTACATAAATCCTTCTCTCTATCTTGCGCACATATATATATATATATATATATATATATATATATATATATATATATATATATATATATATATATATATATATATCATCATGCCTAAGGTTGCTTGCTCAGTGCAATATTTTCTTTTCCTGTTGGTAAGTGGTACTTACACACAGATAAAAACTATTGGAGAAATGTGCACTCATGGAAGGGGATTCTCAACATTTACACAAAACACAGTTACATACATGATCATTCTCTGTTCTCACAGCAAAAATGTAGAGTGAGGCGCAAACTTTCATTAGACAAAGCTGAATGAAAATGTCAAACAAATTCAGCAATACTTCGAAAACGCTGGTCACTGTTAGGTCCAACTTGAGCTACTCACGCTTAGCACACTTGAACACAGCTCAAACTCCAAGGCAACGGACACACACACTTTGGTACAGCAAACTTGCTTGCTTTTCTTGTGCGTTTGCGGTGTGCTGAAACTGATACACAAGGGATCTAACTATACTACTTGTGTGCTGCACAAGCGCAGCTCAAACCGATAGGCTGACCTAACCACTGCTAGCGAATCACCTGCAGCAGCTTATATTGACTAACTACTACGGAGTACTTTGTTCACACACCTAGGGAAGACATGAAGACAGCTGATTCTGGCGATGAACATTCAGTGTTTATTACATACCAAGCAACCAATTAATCAACAGTGTTTCTGACGATGTCATGCACAGCTCTAGCATAGTATATTACTCCGTACATTCCTGCGTCAAAACAAGAGAATGCGTACTACATAACTGAATGTTCATCAGTTATCACAAGGGAGGGGGAACACATGCCTTGTGCCTCAGGCGGAGATTGGCCCGGCGATATGCAACACGAACGGGTTGGCTTTCCAGTATGGGGGAGAAGTCGAGTCAGAGGAACCAGCTGGTGTCCGCGTCCGAGGTCGAGGCGGCGGTGTCCGCGTCCGATATAGAGGCGGCAGCGGCAGACAAGACGATTTGAAGCGAGTCGTATTTTCTTATTTTGTTTCTGATTATTACGGCTTACTGGGCCTCCTGGGCCTAATCCTCAACGCATAATCTCTGCCGTTAGTTGAATTCATACTGGTCCTCTCCTCGTGAGTAGTAAAAGGTACTGTAGAAGTCGCCCCAAAACAAATACTCCTACGTAGTACTCCTACCAATTTGGCGATTTGCAGCAGGGCGTACACGCTGCCCTTTCTCCTCATCCCGCGAGAAGCCAAGAAACAGGGGAGGAGCATCCATGGCCATGGACGGATCCACCTTGGGTCATGGGTGTTCAGCTGAACACCCAAAATTTTCTGTAAAAAATTTCTTACATACAGTATATAGTGGCATACGTATCTCAATTATCTCCACTGGTTGTATACGTTGCTTTTTTCTCACTGAAACCTGGAATTAGCAAACAACGATCACTAAATAGACATACACGTGCACATACACATGAACTACTCATGAGCATGGTTAAATGGACATAGGCATGCACATACGAAATAGTTTCATCGTTATCACATTTATGGCTAACACTTGTGTGTCACACGTGGCCCGTGGGCGACACCGACGAGCCACACCATCGCCGCACCTCACCCCCTCGCTCCGCCCCCTCGCCGCCGCCGGGCAAACCAGGGGGTAGTCGGCGGCAGCGAGCCACCCTCCTTCCCGCGTGTGGGTCTCCGGCCGGTGCGGCGCCCTGGATGGCGATCTGCAGGAGGTGGAGAAGGACGCTGGGGCGGCGGCTTCGGGTAAATTTCGTCGAGGACGACGTTCACTGTGGCTGCGCGAGCAGTGCCCAGGCCAGATTTCGAGGCGTGTTGGCAGGTCTCGGCGGATTTCATGCCAAATTTGGGTTTAGACGTCGGATGGTGGGGTGATTGGCTGCTCTTCTGGCGGTGGTGGCCGCGACGCCGCGGGCGCCATATGCATGGTTGGTGCGCGAACAGTGCCTAGCCGGATTTCGAGGCACATTTTTACTTTTTTTCACCTTTATGTTTTCCCGTTGGTTTAAATTTGAACACCCAAAGTTAAATTTCTGGATCCGTCCCTGTCCATGGCGCCGGGAGAGGAGGCGGAGGGGACTGGCAGGAGAGGGGTCCCTTCCCTGCTCGGGGACGGCGGAATCGGGCAGGAACACATCGCCTCCGACGTCACCCAGGCAGGCAGTCTCTTCCCCCAATCCTACATGTTCATGGGCGACCGTGTTTTTTAGCTTAGCTTTTTACTAGTAAGAGATTAAGGTGGATTAGGCGAGGAGCAAATGATTTTGTTCAGCTTATAGGATGGACGCCGCTGATCGAGCTGAAGCGGATCACCGGGAAGGACGGAGTGGATGCCCGGATCGTCGGCAAGATCGAGGCCTACCAGCCCCTCTGCTCCGTCAAGGACCGCAGCGCTTTGAGGTACTATCAACTCGTTTTGATGTTCCTTTCAGAAATATTAGGACTAGGTTAGACTGGAAAGCTAGTTTTTGTTTGTGCTAGTTGAGCACTTGAGCAAGTGATAGCAATTCAGCTAAGAATCCCAGCCTTCAGTAAGGCAGTTTTTTTTTTTGCTGGGGTAGGCAGTGACTCTTTTTGGAAGTATATATTCTTGCACTTGCCAACATCCATTTTCCTGCAAAACATATGGTAAGTATTATGAATTGCTCCCTCCATCCCAAAATATAAGGCGCGCTATTTTTATGTTGATCTTTGATGCTCAACTTTGATCAGTAATATATAATGAATTTTAGGGATTGAGAATGTGTAAATGGTACTGTTGGAGTCGTCTTGAAAAATTCTTTCATTTCATATATCTATATACTAGTTTTGCGGACATATTATAAGTACAAATTAAGGTCAAAATTGTACGTCATTGACCAGCGAAATTAAAGGACGCCTTATATTTTGGGACAGAGGGAGTACGAACTTATGGTGTGCCTACTATTCTATGCTTTCTTCAGAATGATTGAAGACGCTGAGGAGAAAGGGTTGATTTCACCCGGTGTTACGACTCTGGTAGAGTCAACGAGCGGTAATTTGGGGCTAGGATTGATTCTCATTGCTCTGAGCAAAGGCTACAGGTTTGTTGCGGTGATGCCAGCCCAGTACTCGCTTGATAAGCAGATCTTGTTGAGATACATGGGTGCGGAGCTGTTCTTAACTGGTAAGATAAATAGATACATAGCGTCAGCTTCCTGCCTCAACGATAAACAAATGTTTACTTTGATTGCTTGCTTAGGTCTGATTTTCCTTGCAATCAGCGTGATTTGTTTTTGTGACCACATGGCAGATCCAGCACTCGGGTTTCCAGGATAAACAAATGTTTACTTGTTTGCTAAGGTCTGATTTCCTTGCAATCAATTTGATTTGTGTGTGTGACCACATGGCAGATCCAGCACTCGGGTTTCCAGGACTAGTGGACAGGGTCGAACAACTGAAGAAAGAATTACCAAACGTACATGTTCTTGATCAGTTTTCGAACCCAGCAAATCCTGAGGCACACATTAGATGGACTGGTACCGTCTCAAGATGACTTGACATATGATATTTATAAGAAAGGAGTACTTCCATATTGACCTATGTTTATAAGTTAGCTCTGAAAGTTGTATCCCATTTTCAGGACCAGAGATTTGGAAGGATACTGCTGGCAAGGTAGACATTTTTGTTGCTGGTTCAGGCTCAGGAGGTACGGTAACCGGTGTCGGAAAGTATCTGAAGATGCAAAACCCAAATGTGAAGATCATTTGTGTGGAACCTGCAGAGAGCCCGGTAATTGCAGGTAAATATCCTAGTTGGACTCCAAAATCAAGAACCAGTTACCCCACAACCCTTGGAAATCATCAACAATGACTGCTTAAGGTCTCATGGATATTTTCTAGTGCTTTTATGCTTCCTATAATTAAACTAACACATAATCATGTTAAATAATAGAGAACATGCGAAACAGTTTGGGCATCTAATGTTTCCTACAATGCCCATCGTGGTTGTAGCTCTGCTTGGTGTTTATTTTTCAGTCCATTAGTTTTACTTTTTGCTTTTTTTAGAAAAGGATTGTATTCATTTTTTAGGTAGCAGTTAATTATGTGCTAATAAATTGCGCTTCATATATCTTCATGATTGAAACCTGTGGTCCAGATAATTATACGGCTCCACATTTGCTTCAGATTATGTGGTACCAGTTAACAAAAACACTGGAACAACAACAAAATAGTACGTTACTGACATTGACAATCTTTTGTCTACTTGCCTTGCATGATGGCATTGTTCAGGTGGGGAGCCAGGCAAGCATAAAATCCAGGGGATAGGACCAGGATTATTACCAGAGATCTTGGACACCTCGGTCATCGATGAAGCAGTCAGCGTGACCACTGAGGACGCAATGGCAAACGCGAGGAGGCTGGCAATGGAAGAAGGCCTGCTTGTGGGCATATCTTCTGGAGCAAACTTGGCTGCTTGCCTAAAGGTTCACATCTCCTATTTGATTTATTTATTTTGTCTATACTTGATGTTTCTGTTGTGGTTAACGGGAAACAAGAAAACCCAGTTGGAGAACATAACAAATTTACATTTAAAGAAAGAAAGAAAAATTCTATTGGCTTTTTTTGTATTTCTAATATTGATTTCCTTCTCTGGTCTTTAATAAACCTTCCGACACAAATTTATATTTAGGTTGCGGCGAGAGAAGAGAATAAGGGGAAGATGATTGTGACCATGTTCCCAAGCGGGGCCGAGCGATACATGAACTCACACCTCTTTGAAGCTGTAAGGGAGGAGTGTGTCGCCATGACCTTTTGATTTGACATCTTATTGAAGAGTTGTATGTTGTGTAGCTCGTTACTGTGATGTGTTGGTTTGGATGTTGTGGGCGAATGATTTGGCTGTTATGCTTTATTTATAAAGCTGGACGAAAGCCTATTTCAAGTGTAGCCCGTCACTGTGATCTATTACAAGATCTGTTGGAATTTTGACACTAGGCCATTTATTTATTTCCATAATTCCTGGAAAATCCTAGAGGCCATGAATGGATGAATATGAACGGTTGCATGAAGTTGAAGCGTTTTGCACTAGTGGAAGTTGAAACCGAAAGGTCTCTCATCATGCACTAGTGGGAGACAAATTGAAGGGTCTCGGTCCCTTTTCTCTTCAGCTTCTCGCGATCCTTTCGCCTCCTACTGTGTGCATATATAAGAGAGGTCGCTCCTCTCACATAGACACAACACATCAGCCACCACTCTCATGCGATTGCCACTTGGTTCTCGAGCATTGCGCCGCCGATCAAGACTTCTCCATCCCGTGCTGCGGCGTGCACCGCGGGACGGGACAGTAGGCCTCCGGAACCCCGCCTCTTGTGATCCTGTATGGGAGAGGGGCGATAAGGTTTTTGGGGAGCACTACCGCGCGACTACTGGCTTCTTCTGCAACACGGATGCCGACGACTACTTCCCGGATGACGACTTCTTCCCCGACGTCGATGTCATCTTCGGCAACATGAACACCGACGGCGCCAACGGGTCTTCCTCCAACACCCCGTACGTGCTCATATGTGTTCTACTAGACATCATGCTTTAGACAATATTTGTAGCAATTTGTGTAGAATTGCAATATGGGGAGGGGCGTTTCGGTGCCCGGGCACAGCAGCACTTGATATCGTGTTCGTACGTTTTCTCCGAGATTCGGCACAATGGCTCTAGGTGCGTGGTTTGTACCGCAGTAAAAACAGGATGATGGCCCACCATGGACCAGGTAATAAGTGCGGAGCAGATGGGTAGGACATGACGGTACAGAAAGGAACCGGGCGGACCACGTTGGAACAGGTATACGGAACAGCTGTCGGCGTTCTTTGGTGGACCGTGTACTGGCTGGGTACCAGCTGGGTTCGTGGTCTGTAGCAATGTCGCAGCCAGCTGGCATGTCCTTATTATTATTAAGTGAACTTTTTGTAAAAACCATGTATGAATCTAGATGGACCTGGGGACTGGGGTACGTGGAGCATGACTGTGAACAGACACGGAATTAAATCGTATTTGTTTGTCTGAACTTGCATGAATGTTGATGGGATTTTAAGTTGGACGTGGTTGGCTGATGCACACCATGTTCCCCTGGTATAATTGGGTCCATCGAACGGTGGTGACGACCAGAAAATGTAGAGGAACTGTAAATTTGAAAAACAATGGCAGCAAACATATAGGTCGAAAAGAAAGGAGAACTGTGGGAACACCAGCAGAGTTTAAAACTCCCCGTCTGGATCAAGTGGAAGGCAGAATTTTTGTATCATATGGTTTGGTTCAATTGAACCATATGATGGACCAAAACGGCTGGAAACACATGAAAAAAAGGTAGACACAAATAATAACTTAGATCCACATATTACAATGTCCATTGAGGAAACGTTCATTGCAGTCTTAATAATATGGGAGGTGGTTCGGTGCAACTCGTTGGGACCAACGGGAATCGCCACTCACTTGGCATGCACCTGGACAGTGGTACTGCAAAAATAGGTTACATAACTATAAGTTCAAGCTAGGCGATTAGCTCGTCAGCATACACGACGTCAAATGGCCTCGCGTGTAAGGAAGCTACTTCATGGAATTATCTCCAGGTACATGAAGGTGGGAAGATCCCCCTTGTTCCCCTTCATGGACATCACTTTGTACGTCAGAGCCATCCTCAGGTACTCCAGGCGGCTCTGCATATTTTTCGTATCAGATCAGGGAGCTTACAGAATCGAAATGCAATTGGAAATGATGGTACACTGCGTCCGTATGAACAAACCTCAGTCAGATGGCTCAGGTTCTTTCCATCAAATTCCATCATGTAGTGGGCGATGTAGAACCCACTCATCTCCCTGGGAAAAAACATTGCTTTTAACAGGTCAACGAACTTGCAGAGTAAAAGAAAACGCATGAGCACAGCCGGATAAATACCGATCACAGCTTGGGTGCATGCCATTGTTGTAGTCGAACTGCCATCCGTCTTTTGGCACCACCCAGCCCTCTACATGGTTGTGGATGCATTTCCGGAAGTTCGTCATGATCTTTTTTGCTATCCCCTTGTGCTTTGCCTTCATCTCAGTGGCGGAGCTGGCATTGGCACCCAGTGATGTCAAAAGGCCAAAATCTGTCTAGGGAGGTCATTAACTAGTATTTTTGGGGTCAAAAGGCTGTACTTATAGCTAGCATCTATAGTGCCTATAATTTTTTTGTGTTGTCACTTGACCACATGAACAACACACAGCTCCGCCACTGCTTCATCTCATGGCGTGGCTCCGACGTCTCGGTTGGGTCCATGATGAACAAATGGCATGCATGGAAATCTGCCACGTACAGCGAGAAACACTCGTTCCAGTAGACTGGCATCATGATCTGTATGATAAGAACAACACTGTTAAAAGTAAGAAAATGAAAATAAGTCGGCCCGTCATGGTTGTGAATGATTGAAACACATGCAATGTACAGAAGGGAGCGGATGTACCTTCTTTGCCCATTTGAGCCTGTACCGAAGTGCGGTGTCCGACATCATATGCTTGATTAGGTCCTGGTCGATGTCCCCATAATCCTTCATGAGCTCCGTCTGCAAAATTCAGAGGGGACAGAGAATTGTAGTGGCAGTCACTCGCGAGTTCCGTTGCAACGGCACATAAATTGGAAGCTGCACTAACCACGAACTCAAGCAGTGTAATCCCTCGCCATCGGTCAGGGTGCACTCCATATATCTTGTTCTCCCCTGCCTGTAGCATTCTAGCAATTGCCGCCCATCCGACAGGGGTGAAAACACCATCAGGCCCAAACTCAGCAACAAATTCGTCACCAGAAATAACAATGGCAGTTGGGTCTGAATGCTTGAACCAAACCCTGAAACCACAGCATGGGAGAAAGTATGATATACACACCGATAAGAAGTAAACACCATATGAGATTTCATAAGAGGGCGCGGTACATACCTCTCCCTATCTCTATCCGTGCAAGCAACCATTCGATCGTAGAATGTGTGAACTGTGTTTGGATGAGGCTGGACATGTGCAAAACCGAGATCACCAGGAAAGCGGTCACTCAAATCATTTCGTATCTCTGTCTTGACCATGATATGACGTGACGGCGGGCTCCCAGCTGAAATAAGATTTGCCTGGTGCACCATCGACCTTGCCCCTGCATACAGAGACATAGCATGATTGAGGGAAATGTTTGAAGGCATGGCTATGAGAAAAAATTGCGGCGACCGTCATAAGCATCAACTGCAAACATCTGTCCACTGGCAATAGTTCCCATAGCACTGCTATCGCCAACATGCTGGCCTGAGAAGATTCAGAAAGTTAACAGCGTACATGATTGCAGATGTGTATAGGTAATTATGGTTGTTGGAGTCTCGTAAAATTAACCTGTGGTGAAAGGGGTGCTTGCAGGTGATGGGACAACATTGCTCGTCCTGGTAGCATAGAACCTAAGCCTTTTCCTGGTATACACGCTGGATGCATTAAAGCGCCCCTGAACGAATCTGATGCATAAGCTGCAACGCGGGGGCGCTTGCTGTCGACCTCTGCCTCTGCAGTACTCTCTCGTCGCTCCCGAATCACCCCTACGGCGGACTGAGCCTCGACGGCAGCCGACGACTCATCCAGCGTAAGGGTGGCGCGAGGCAGGTTCGCGTACGGCAAATGAGAGGCGCCGCTGCTATGTGCCGAAGCGCGCAGCAGATCTGGCTGGTCGTCGCTCTCGCCACGACCTTCCCTCAACGGAAACCTAAAGATTTTGCACGGAAAGAACTGGATTTTACGAATGGCGCAGATAGGAACAATCGAGATCTGCGATACAGAAGTATAGATCCAGTACCTGTCAACGGGATCCATAAAAAACTCCATTCCATCCATGGCGATATCGGGGCGGCGAGCTTCTCCGCTCTTGCAGCCCACCGCCCCTCCCCCCACTTCCGATCCACCCGCAGAGGGGTCGCCTCGCCTGTAGCAACTCTGGTATCAGTAGCCCAAACGAGGCGGGCCCACACGTGGACGTGGCAGCGGACGGAAAAGTGAATTTGGTGTTCGATAGGACCATAATATCCGGGCGTCATGTCCTCGTGGACCAGGTAGTTAGCAAGGCGACGCCGTTTCCTCCGGTCCAGCAACCCACGGCATCCTGGCCCGCGGGACCAGCTCCGTCCCCAGAACTAACAGCGCCGCGCTGGACTTTTTACTGCCCGTGACCACGCCATGACAGACTGGGAACACGAATCTCGAGAATGTCTGTACTGCCGAGATAACGAGTGCTGGTGTGCTCGGGCACCGAAACGAATTTCTCTGCAATATGCGTACTCTCTAGAATTGCTACTTGCGTACTCCATAGAATTGGTATTTGCGTACTATCTTCTAGGTTGCATGACTAGTTTAATTCATGTTTTACTAGTCATATTTTATCTACTATTTTTAAGGGTTAAATTATGCGGAAAATTGCTCATATCTTTAACAATCCAAAAACCTTATCTTAAGCAATTTTCTACTGTTGGCTTTACTGCTTCGTTGAGGCCTGCTGTTTTCGATGGGGTGAACTACAAGAAGTGGCGTGCGAGAGCCACTCTCTGGTTTGAAACCATGAAGTGTTTTCACGCTACTAAAGGCAAGCCTGAAGGAGAGCTTACTCCTGAAGAGGAGAAAGCTTTTCAGGAAGCCGATACCCTGTTAAAGGCCGCTATTCTCAGCATTATTGGCGACAAGATTGTCGACCCGTATTTGTCCATCACTACGGGCAAGGGCATGTGGGATGCGCTCGAGGCCAAATTTGGGGTCTCGGATGCAGGCAGTGAATTGTATGTCATGGAGCAGTTCTTTGACTACAAGATGACTGGTGAGTGCTCCATTGTTGAGCAGGCTCATGAGATACAGTCCATTGCTAAGGAACTTGAGCAAGTTTCGCGTGTGTTACCCGACAAGTTTATTGTCGGAGGCATTATTGCGAAACTCCCTCCTTCGTGGAGGAATTTTGCTACTTCTCTGAAGCACAAGAGACAGGAGTTTTCCGTTGTGGATCTCATTGGGTCGCTTGATGTGGAAGAGAAGGCGAGAGCGAAAGACACACTTGCTCAAGGTTTTGAGGGAGGTTCGAGTGCTAACTTTGTTCAGAAGAAGAACTCCCAATCCTACAAACCCAAGAACAAAAGTAAGTCTAAGGACAAAGGCAAGTATGATAAAAGGAACAAGCCTTCACAGTTTACCAACTTCAAAAGGAAGACCGATAAGAAGAAGGGATCATGCCACGTTTGTGGTGACCCTAATCACTGGGCTCCAAAATGCCCTAACCGATTTGAGGAGCGTGAGAAGAGCGGCAAGACCGCTAATGTTGTCATTGGAGATACTGAGATGAAAGATGTTGGGTATGGTATATTCCCAACTATCATTTTAGTATGTCATTCACCTGAATGGTGGATTGACACGGGAGCCAATGTACATGTTTGCGCTGATATCTCGATGTTTTCTTCTTATCATGTCACAGGGACTTCTTCCGTGCTAATGGGAAATGGGTCACGTGCTTCTGTTCCTGGTGTTGGTATGATCGATCTGAAGTTTACTTCGGGAAAGATCGTGCATCTGAAGAACGTTCATCACGTGCCCGCCATAAATAAGAATCTTGTTAGCGGATCTCTTCTGTGTCGAGACGGCTACAAGTTATCTTTTGAGTCCAATAAATTTATACTGTCCAAGTTTGGAACCTTTGTTGGTAAAGAATATGAGTGCGAAGGCTTGTTTCTCCTATCACTGTCAGACGTTTGTAATAAAGTGGTGAACCATGTTTGCACTACTGCTGAATCAAATGTATGGCATTCACGTCTTTGTCATATTAATTTTGGGTGTATGACGCGGCTAGCCAAATTGAATTTAATCCCCACTTTCACCACTGTCAAAGGTTCTAAGTGTCAAGTTTGTGTTCAAGCAAAGCAACCACGCAAGCCTCATACGGCTGCGGAGGTACGAGACTTCGCACCTCTAGAGCTCATACATTCTGACCTTTGTGAGATGAATGAAGAGTTGATAAAAGGTGGAAAGAGATACTTCATGACATTAATTGATGACTCCACTAGATACTGGTACGTGTACCTTCTGAAATCAAAAGATGAGGCTCTAAATTTCTTTAAAATCTATAAAGCTGAAGCAGAAAACCAACTTGATCGAAAGATTAAGAGGCTTAGGTCCGATCGTGGTGGAGAGTATTTTTCTAATGAGTTTGATTACTTTTGTGTGGAACACGGTATAATTCATGAGAGGACGCCTCCCTACTCACCCCAATCAAATGGGGTGACTAAAAGAAAGAATCGTACTCTAACTGATTTGGTTAATGCCATGTTAGACACATCGGATCTCTCCAAGGAATGGTGGGGGGAGGCGATATTGACTGCATGTCATGTCCTAAACCGAGTTACTATAAAGGACAAAGAGATAACTCCATTTTAGGAGTTTGAGAAGAAAAGGTTAAAACTCTCTTACTTGCGGACTTGGGGTTGTTTGGCGAAAGTCAATATACCAATTCCCAAGAAGCGTGAGCTTGGACCAAAAACTGTAGACTGTGTTTTTCTGGGCTATGCATTCCATAGCGTTGGTTATAGATTCTTGATAGTAAAATCCGAGGTATCTGGCATGCATGTTGGTACAATTATGGAGTCGGACGATGCGACTTTCTTTGAGGATATCTTTCCAATGAAAGATATGCCGAGCTCATCAAATCAGGAGATACCAAGTTCATCTAGTCAGGAATTTGTTCCAATTCCTGAACCCACCATTCCGATAGAACACCATGAAAATATTGTGGAGGATGACAATGAAACTCCTAAAAGGAGCCTAAAAGGAGCAAGAGACAGAGGACTACAAAGACTTTTGGTGATGATTTTATTGTGTACCTCGTAGATGACACTCCCAGTTGTATTTCAGAAGCTTATTTCCATCTTAACTAACGGAACTTGGGAGATCACTGATCGTCCGTATGGGTGCAAACCTGTAGGATGTAAGTGGGTGTTCAAGAAGAAACTTAGGCCTGATGGTACCATTGAAAAGTACAAGGCACGGCTTGTGGCTAAGGGTTATACCCAAAAGGAAGGTGAAGACTTCTTTGATACTTACTCACATGTTGCCAGACTGACCACCATTCATGTACTACTATCATTGGCTGCCTCGCACGGTCTTCTCGTTCATCAAATGGACGTTAAGACGACTTTTCTAAATAGAGAGCTGGAAGAGGAAATTTACATGGAGCAGCTAGATGGTTTTGTGGTACATGGTCAGGAAGGAAAGGTGTGTAAGCTGTTGAAGTCACTATATGGCCTCAAGCAAGCCCCTAAGCAGTGGCATGAGAAGTTTGAAAGAACGTTAACTGATGAAGGTTTTGTTGTAAACGAAGCTGACAAATGTGTGTACTATCGTCATGGTGGGGGCGAGGGAGTAATTCTGTGTTTGTACGTCGATGATATACTGATATTTGGGACCACCCTTAATGTAATTAAGGAGGTCAAGGATTTCTTATCTCGTTGTTTTGAGATGAAGGATCTAGGAGTAGTTGATGTTATCTTAAACATCAAGCTATTGAGAGATGACGATGGTGGGATTACTCTGCTTCAATCTCACTACGTGGACAAGGTCTTGAGTCGTTTTGGGTATAGTGATTGCAAGCCTTCTACAACACTGTATGATCCTATTGTGTTGCTTCGAAAGAATCGACGAATTGCTAGAGATCAATTGAGATACTCGCATATTATTAGCTCGCTTATGTATTTGGCTAGCGCCACGAGGCCTAACATCTCTTTTGCTGTAAGTAAACTGAGCTGATTTGTTTTAAATCTAGGAGATGATTATTGGCATGCTCTTGAGAGGGTTATGCGCTATTTAAAAGGCACTGCGAGTTATGGTATTCACTATACCGAGTATCCGAAGGTACTAGAAGGTTATAGTGATTCAAATTAAATATCTGACGCTGATGAGATTAAGGCCACAAGTGGTTATGTTTTTACACTTGGTGGTGGCGCTGTTTCCTGTAAGTCTTGCAAGCAGACCATCTTAACGAGGTCAACTATGGAAGCAGAACTCACAGCATTAGACACTGCCATTGTTGAAGCAGAGTGGCTTCGTGAGCTTTTGATGGACTTACCTATGGTTGAAAAAACAATACCCGCCATCCTAATGAACTATGATAATCGAACTGTGATCATCAAGGTTAACAGTTCTAAGGATAATTTGAAGTCATCAAGGCATGTGAAGAGGAGACTGAAATCTGTCAGAAAAATAAAGAACTCCGGAGTTATTGCATTGGATTATATCCAAACATCTAAAATTTTGACAGATCCCTTCACAAAGGGTCTATCACGTAATGTGATAGATAAAGCATCGAAGGAGATGGGTATGAGACCCACGGTATGAGTTGTTCACAGTGGCAACCAACTCTATGTGATCGGAGATCCCGTGAAATAGAATTGGGAGACAAGCTGTTGATCAACTGAGAGAAGAGTATCCTTATTTTATATAATACCACTCCGTGAAGATGCAATACTCTTCTAAACTGCATGGCAGGTTGATATCTATCTTAATATGTTCCAAGAGTCTTTATTTTAAAGAAGAGATGTTGTCCTGCAGAACATCTTTTGAGGAACACACCTATATGAGTCTGACTATTAAACGTCGCAGTCTATGAGAGTTGGGTGCTCTCTAATAAACTCATGAAAGGCCCGGGAGTATGACGTATAAGCTCCACCCACGGGGAAGTCCCACGGCAGCCTAGTATCGGTCAAGACTTTGTGTGAAGCTAGATTCACAGAAAACTTGCAGTTCAAGGCCCAGTCCACTGTTCAAGTTGCGAACTAGTGTAACATGAAGTTCTAGGTGTAAGTTCAACTTAACAGTCTCTACTGCAGTACCGGTATATAAACAATGTTTTAGAACCTAAGGCAAATTCTATGTGACTCTAGGATCTGGTGGGGGATTGTTGAAATTTTGGCACTAGGCCATTTATTTATTTCCATAATTCCTGGAAAATCATAGAGGCCATGAATGGATGAATATGAACGGTTGCATGAAGTTGAAGCGTTTTGCACTAGTGTAAGTTGAAACCGAAAGGTCTCTCATCATGCATGCACTAGTGGGAGACAAATTGAAGGGTCTCGGTCCCTTTTCTCTTCAGCTTCTCGCGATCCTTTCGCCTCCTACTGTGTGCATATATAAGAGAGGTCGCTCCTCTCACATAGACACAACACATCAGCTACCACTCTCATGCGATTGCCACTTGGTTCTCGAGCATTGCGCCGCCGATCAAGACTTCTCCATCCCGTGCCGCGGCGTGCACCGCAGGACGGGACAGTAGGCCTCCGGAACCCCGCCTCTTGTGATCCTGTATGGGAGAGGGGCGATAAGGTTTTTGGGGAGCACTACCGCGCGACTACTGGCTTCTTCTGCAACACGGACGCCGACGACTACTTCCCGGATGACGACTTCTTCCCCGACGTCGACGTCATCTTCGGCAACATGAACACCGACGGCGCCAACGGGTCTTCCTCCAACACCCCGTACGTTCTCATATGTGTTCTACTAGACATCATGCTTTAGACAATATTTTTAGCAATTTGTAGAATTGCAATATGCGTACTCTCTATAATTGCTACTTGCATACTCCCTAGAATTGGTATTTTCGTACTATCTTCTAGATTGCATGACTAGTTTAATTCATGTTTTACTAGTCATATTTTATCTACTATTTTTAAGGGTTAAATTATGTGGAAAATTGCTCATATCTTCAACAAGATCTTGTTACGAAATTCATCTACAAGGTACCCGTATTGGAATTAATCTAAACTCACCGTGTTAGAGTTGGAGCTGGAGTTGGTCAAGTCGTGTCCTAGTACTAGTTTGGTTAGTCCACTAGTACGTGAGTTAGTAATTAGGAAAGTTTGGTTTGAGTTGGTCAACTAGCTAAGCCTAGTCCAATATATATATCATATATGTGTGCGTTTTGTAATCAGAAGATTGTAACGTGAGGCATGAGAAAACAAAAATAAAGAAAAGATTTAGAAGGTGCGACACGCGCCCCTGGTCACGAGTTTGTCGTCTTCGTGTGTTCGTCACTAGTAGGAAAAAGCATACCAGTGGCCCACCTATTTTCCTTACAAGTGGCGCATCACGGTGCGCCACGGCTATTGCGTCACTGGTAATATTTACCAGTGGCGCACCATGCTGATGCGCCACAGGTAGTTCAATTACCCGTGGCGCACCTCATTTTGGTGCGCCACTGGTAACAATTTTGATTTTTTTTTTAAATCATATACCCGTGGCGCACCCTATTTTGATGCGCCACTGGTAACAATTTCCAAATTAAAAAAAAAATCGCATTCATCCTCGACGGGGACGGCAACCGGGACGGGGACGGGACGAGCCGGTAGGGGCTTGTCGGAGGGGTCCGGAGGAGGCCGGAGGCGGGTACGGGGACGGGACGAGGCCGGAGGAAGCGGGGACGACCAGGTCGGAGGGAGGTCGGGGCGGCGGCCATGGAGGAGGGAGGAGGAAGGTCGGGACCCATGGAGAAGGAGGGAGGAGAAGGAGGGAGGTCGGGACGGCGGGCATGGAGGAGGCCATGAAGGAGAAGGAGGGAGGTCGGGGCGGCGGCCATGGAGGAGAAGGAGGGAGGTCGGGGCGGCGGCCATGGAGGAGGGAGGAGGGAAGTCGGGGCGGCGGCCATGGAGGAGAAGGAGGGAGGTCGGGGCGGCGGCCATGGAGGAGGGAGGAGGGAGGTTGGGGCGGCGGCCATGGAGGAGAAGGAGGGAGGTCGGGGCTGCGGCCATGGAGGAGGGAGGAGTAGATAGAGAGGAGGAGGAAGAGAGGAGATAGAGAGGAGAGGAGGAGGAGGAGGAGGAGGAGGAGGAGGAGATAGAGAGGAGAGGAGAGGTGCCAATCCATGCCTCTATCCTCTCGACCAATCATAAACAAGAAGAAAGACGCACACGGATCGTGTGCTAGTTTAACTTGCTGTGAGCCGTCGGATCGCTGGGAGCCGTCGGATCGTGGTGTTGCCCCCTAGGTTACCCGTGGCGCATCTCATAGTGGTGCACCACGAGTATTACAACTACCCGTGGCGCACCATGCATCCCGTGCGCCACGGGTAAGTGAGACCCTTTATAAATTTTTTGCCCTGAAATCTTAAACGACTCAAAAGGCCGTAAGCAATTTGGACTGGATGTGTTTTTCTCTTGTTTTTTTTAAGGTATTATACGTCGAAATCCAAGTTCATATGCAAAAGTTATCACCGTTTTACTCTTCCATAAAGTTTTTTTGCAAAATATATCGAAATTCATGTTTGTTAATTTCCCTACTAAGTAGGGAACATAACATAACTAAGTCTCAAAGGATTTTATTTTTTGAATTTTTTATCATTTTCTTTCATCCATTTCAAAACTAGAAAGGCGATCCAGGGGGGGTGCATGTGAGCACAAAGTGCAAAAAAGTACCAGTGGCGCACTTGGGCCACATGCGCCATTGGTACCTCCCTTACCAGTGGCGCACCTGTGACACATGCGCCACTGGTAACATGGCATGTTCTGTAGCCCTCGGGGTAGAACTTACCAGTGGCGCATTGGACGCTAGATGCGCCACATGTAAGGTGCTTACCAGTGGCGCATGAGGCCAGATGCGCCACTAGTAAGTTACCAGTGACACATGGGTGGCAGGTGCGTCACAATTAAGCACCTTACCTATAGGCTATTTTCCACTAGTGCATCTAGTTTGATGCGATCGATCCTATGGGTGAAACCCAACATTTGATATCATAGAAAGGCCGAAGATTTGAAGCTACGCTTGCCATAGGGAGGAGACCCATACTAGCGCCTCGGGTCGGGCGACCGCCGCTCGGCGGAGCGACCGTGTGGAGACCACGAGCACGTCATCGTATGCAAGGTGGCGGGTGATTGTTGCTCGGCGGAGCGACACGAAAGAGGCGGCATGGATATGTCATCCGTAAGCAAACAGAGGTGGATGATCGTTGATGGAGTGGTGGTGCCGAGGTGCGGTGCCGGGAGTCTTGTCAAGTTCGTCCTCGGCGCTGTGGGAGTGTGAATCGAGGAGTCAAGGGTGTTCATGTTCATGTGGTTAGTCGGCGTCGTGTCTATGTGAGTCGTGGTTGTTCCCAAAGTGCTTGTACCCGTGAGGACGTTCGTTGCAGTTGAAGCGCATCACGGTCGAGGGACTCCGGAACCGTATATCTCCAAGGGGCGAAGACGTGATATGTCATGGTCGAGGTACTCCAGTGAGGTGTATCTCCAAGGAGTGAAGACGTGTGTGAAGACAAGGTGGTAAGGCGGCCATCTCCGTGTGTCGGCGAGAAGATCAACCTTGACGTGTAGTGGCACAGTGACCAAGTTAAGTTGTACGACGTGAAGACCGATGGTGCGTCCAGTCTTACATGTTTCACGCGTAGATGCGACCATGTAGGCTGATAGTCCGAATCATGCGTCGGAGTTGGATCGGCAAGTCCCGAATCTCCAACGAGTCAAGATCAGAGAGTACGAGGAGATGATGAATTTAGATAAGGGGAAGTATTGGAATTAATCTAACCTCACCGTCTTAGATTTGGAGTTGGAGTTCGTCAAGTCGTGTCCTAGTACTAGTTTGGTTATTAGTCTACTAGTACGTGAGTTTTTTTTACAATTAATACCATATATATTATAGTGACAAATAATACATGGTATAGATACATGAACTGACTACAGCGATTACAAAATAAAGACAAGGAGACAAGGGAATTTTCAAGATCTTCAAGCCCTTTCTTCTTACATGACACAATCTTGTATTTTTCTAAAGGTAGCCGTAGAATAGTGGCAAAGATATCAAACCACAGACATGTGAATACCAATTAAGTTTTTCCTATAATTTTAATTTTGAGCCGCAATGTCAAGGCTTTGTGCACGCACGCAGCCATTAAAGTAATCAAACAACATCGGCAAGAGTACCAACACCGATATTTCAGGGAAAGACAACCGTACAACTTGGTCGACGTCATTGGGAGCCGAGAGAACGAATCACCATTGTCGAGGATGAAGTAGCCGGGACAGATATTGCGAGGACAAACCTCCTCGCGGCAACCATGAGAAAAAATCCAAAATCGATCTGGCGGAGTAAGATCTGAAGAACCATACCTAGATAAACTTAATCTTTCGATACCACCATTGACACCGGAAAGAAGATCTCGCCGTCGAACGATGGCCCAAAGATCACTTATTGAAAACGATGACATCTCCATTGATGAAGAAGGTGACAACCAAAACCAAACTCTAACATTATGGACCTTACTATAGCGCCGTGCGTAGGTTCGAGGTCCCCACCCCTCCTAGCGCCAGAGCGACAACTAAAGGAGGCAGGGACCGTCGATTCACGGACAAAGGAGACGATGAAGATGCAGATGGCGGCGGCGAGGGCGGCTAGGGTTGAAACCCTAGGCCGCCGCCTCTCTTTTCTAACTCGGCGACTTAGCTTTCCACTTTGTTTCAACTAGTACGTGAGTTAATAATTAAGAAAGTTTGGTTTGAGTTAGACTAGGTTTGTGTTAGCCATGACTAGTTTAGGTCAGTCAGCTAGCTAAGCCTGGTCCAGGTCAATGCTTCAAAGCGCGTGCGCTTTCTTTTGCATGGCTTTTTCTGGTCTGAGTGCACGCCTATATGGACAAAATCAGCTACATGCAAATCTATTTTAAATTTTTAGAAAAAGCATAACTTTTAAACGGAGCGTCCAAACTAAAATTGGTTTTCGCTGTAGTCTTCCTCGCGACAAGGTGTTCGAAACTAGACCCCTCATGAATATATTCGGATATATATTTTTGAAAAGCAACTTTTTACTATAAACTTGTTTTTCTATGACAAAATAAATTTTGTAATATAACGGGACGAAAAGCAACTTCATACTATACACTTGCATTTCTATCATATAAAACAATTTTGTACTATATACTGGAACGAAAAGCAAATTTGTTATAAAAAATGCTTTTCAAGTATAAGCCGGGACGAAAAGCATCTTTGTACTATTAAGTATTAACTTGCTTTTCTATGAGAAAACTACTTTGTACTATAAAATGGGATGAAAAGCAAGTTTTTTTAAAAAAAAAACATGCTTCAATTTGCAAATAGGGTTGCAAATGAGTTTCTTCTAATCACAAGTCGGTTTTGCAATTGATGTATTTGCAGTTGTAAATGGGGTTGGAACTGAGTTTCTTCTTGTCGCAAGTCGGTGCTGCAACTAAGTTTTTTCTAATTACAACTGAAATTTTCCGAGTTGTAAATAGATTGCAACTGATTTTTTTCCATTTATTGTGACTGAAATTTTCTATCTACATGTAAAGCAAAAGAGTTAAGGAAAAAAAACATTCAACATTGCTACTCTCTTTGATCCGTAAAAAATATGGTGAGAAAACAACATAATGGAAACAAATCATTCAACATTGCTACTTTTTTTAGAAAAAAGGCACAAGTGCCCAGCTTTGAATTAACAAAGCTCCAGAGTTCACACGGCCGAAACAGCATGCTGATGAACAGCTTACAAGCATCGGACACCTCAAGCAAACAAAAGATACAGCAAAAGAAAACAACTTGAGGCGCCTAAGCTAAAATCAGGCTACGCTAATAAGAACAGCGGCAACTTAGGCCAAGAGCAAGAAGGCACCACGAGAGCACGTCGTCGTCTTGACCATTGCTACTCTCTTTGATCCCTAAAAAATGTGGTGAAAAAACAGCATAATGGGAACAAATCGTACAAGCAACTTCTGACACTCTTATCGGATCAGAGGGAGTACATCCTACGGCAAATGAAAAAGAGAAGTAACCCATTAAAAGCCCAGCAGATCAAATGGGTGTGAACTCAAAGGGATGGGAACACTAGGTTGAAAGAAAAACGATATGCAATACATCCAGGGTCAAACTAATCCATCGATTGGGAACTTAAATTAATACTAGTTGGAAATCAAAATGGCTGACAACATGGCTGACGTCTGAGCATTAGACAGAGAACCTATTTTAAGGCTACCAACTCACAATTGTTTGCTTCACTTGTTTTCTTGGTCCTTTGTATTTAGTATAGAATTAAACCATCGAGAACGAGCTTGGAGGCAAAAACCCGTATGCATATCGCGTGAATTGAAAAACACACAAGACGATGCTGTTTGACTCTGTAGGATTATGACCAGAACCTGTGGCAAAGTTTAACATCGCCATGGCTACTTTTTAAAATCCCTTTCCTCCGGTGACAGTCCACTGGATAAGGGTAGACCATGCAAGGTAGTAAACAAATGACGGCAACCTGCAACGAGGAGGGCTCCAAAACAACCAATTCTGGCGATTTGCAGCAGGGCGGAGCCATCAGTCGTCGCTGCGCTGCCCTTTCTCCTCATCCCGTGAGAAACCAAGAAACAGGGGAGGAGCATCCATGGCGCCGGGAGAGGAGGCGGAGGGGACTGGCAGGAGAGGGGTCCCTTCCCTGCTCGGGGACGGCGGAATCGGGCAGGAACACATCGCTTCCGACGTCACCCAGGCAGGCAGTCTCTTCCCCCCCCCCCCCCCCCCCCCACCCCACCCCACCCCACAAGCCTACATGTTCATGGGCGACCGTGTTTTTTAGCTTAGCTTTTTACTGAGATTTAGGTGGATTAGACGAGGCTCATGTGGAGCAAATGATTTTGTTCAGCTTATAGGATGGACGCCGCTGATCGAGCTGAAGCGGATCACCGGGAAGGACGGAGTGGATGCCCGGATCGTCGGCAAGATCGAGGCCTACCAGCCCCTCTGCTCCGTCAAGGACCGCAGCGCTCTGAGGTAGTACTATTAACTCGTTTTGGTACGGCTCGTTTCCTTTCAGAAATCATTAGGATTGGGTTAGATTGCAGAGCTAGTTTTTGTTTGTGCTTGTTGAGCGCTTGAGCAAGTGATAAAAATTCAGCTAAGAACCCCAGCCTTCAGTAAGCTACCATTTTGTCGTTTGGCTGTAGGGGCTTGTGGTGGCGATAATAAGGCACTTTTTTTTTGGCTGAAAAAGGCAGTGACTTTTGTTGAAAGTATATATATTATTGCACTTGCCAACATTCATTTCCCGGCAAAAGATATGGTAAGTATTAGGAACTACGAACTTATGTTGTGCCCATTTCTCTATGCTTTCTTCAGAATGATTGAAGACGCTGAAGAGAAAGGTTTGATTTCACCCGGTGTCACGACTCTGGTAGAGCCGACGAGCGGTAATTTGGGGCTAGGATTGATTCTCATTGCTCTGAGCAAAGGCTACAGGTTCGTCGCGGTGATGCCGGCCCAGTATTCGCTTGATAAACAGATCTTGTTGAGATACATGGGTGCTGAGTTGTTCTTAACTGGTAAGATAAATAGATACATAGCGTCAGCTTCCTGCCTCAACGATAAACAAATGTTTACTTTGATTGCTTGCTTAGGTCTGATTTTCCTTGCAATCAGCGTGATTTGTTTTTGTGACCACATGGCAGATCCAGCACTCGGGTTTCCAGGACTAGTTGACAAGGTTGAACAGCTGAAGAAGGAATTACCCAACGTACATGTTCTTGATCAGTTCTCGAATCCAGCAAATCCTGAGGCGCACATCAGATGGACTGGTACTGTCTCAAGATGGCTTGACATATGATATTTATAAGAAAGGAGTACTTCCATATTGACCTGTGTTTATAAGTTCGCTCTTAAAGTTGTATCCCATTTTCAGGACCAGAGATTTGGAAGGATACTGCTGGCAAGGTGGACATTTTTGTTGCCGGTTCAGGCTCAGGAGGTACGGTAACTGGTGTCGGAAAGTATCTGAAGATGCAAAACCCAAATGTGAAGATCATTTGTGTGGAACCTGCAGAGAGCCCGGTAATTGCAGGTAAATTATCCTAGTTGGACTCCAAAATCAAGAACCAGTTACCCCATAACCCTTGGAAATCATCAGCAACGACCATTTAAGGTCACATAGATATTTTTCAGTGCTTTTATGCTTCATAGAATTAAACTAACAGATTATCGTGTTAAATGATAGAGAACATGCGAAACAGTTTGGGCATCTAATATTCCCTACAATGCCCATCGTGGTTGTAGCTCTGCTTGGTGTCTATTTTTCAGTCCATTAGTTTCACTTTTCGCTTTTTTTAGAGAAAATGTTTCCTTTTTAATTTGAAAAGGATTGTATTCATTTTTAGGTAGCAGTTAATTATGTGCCAATAAATTGTGCTTCGTCATATTTTCATGATTGAAACCTGTGGTCCAGATAATTATATGGCTCCACATTTGCTTGAGATTGTGTGATACCAGCTAACAAAAACACCGGAACAACAACAAAATAGTACGTTACTGACATTGACAATCTTTTGTCTACTTGGCTTGCATGATGGCATTGTTCAGGTGGGGAGCCAGGCAAGCATAAAATCCAGGGGATAGGACCAGGATTCTTACCAGAGATCTTGGACACCTCGGTCATCGATGAAGCAGTTAGCGTGACCACTGAGGACGCAATGGCAAACGCGAGGAGGCTGGCAATGGAAGAAGGCCTGCTTGTGGGCATATCTTCTGGAGCAAACTTGGCAGCTTGCCTGAAGGTTCACATCTCCTATTTATTTTCTCTATACTTGATGTTTCTGTTGTGGTTAACGGGAAACAGGAAAACCCAGTTCCAGAATATAAGAAATTTACATTTAATGAAAGAAAGAAAAATTCTATTGGCTTTTTTGTATTTCTATTATTGATTTCCTTCTCTGGTCTTTAATAAAGCATCCGACACAAATTTATCTTTAGATTGCGGCGAGGGAAGAGAACAAGGGGAAGATGATTGTGACCATGTTCCCAAGCGGGGGCGAGCGATACATGAACTCAGACCTCTTTGCAGCTGTAAGGGAGGAGTGCGTTGCCATGACCTTTTAATTTGACATCTTATTCATGAGAGTTGTATGTAGTGTAGCCCGTTACTGTGATGTGTTGCAAGATCTTGTTACAGAGTTCATCTACAAGGTACCCGGAAATTGTATTGGTTACAGAATGAATGTCCATGAATGTATTACCAGATCATGAGATGCCACAACGGCAGCAAAACAGAACACCTATGTTGTGATTTGTGAATTAAAATGTACCAGCAAGTTCTTTGGCACTTGCAGAAATGTGTGCCTTCGTGAATCCGAAGGGTCATATTCATAGCAGGTTCTGTCAAAAAGTACCACAAATAACGCTCGTAACGAGGCGGATGCAAATAAAGGCCGAATCTGTCAAAAACAGAACAATCCGTAGATCGGATTTTACGAGGCACTTACGTGGCTCAAATAATAAAAGTCAAATCTAATGAAATATAGATACAAGTTTCAGGCATTTTTTAAAAACATTCAGAAAAAGATCACGTTCTGGGATTTTTAAAGATTTTCTGTAACATGCACACAAAATCTGTTTCTCGACAGCAAATCAACACTGCATCAGAGGCTACTTCTTGGTACAAAATCAAAAGAAAAAGATACAATGGAGTTGCTACAGAGGTAACAACAACCATGACTCAAGAAAAACAAAAACAAACTGAAAGAAAAATGGGTTGCCTCCCATAAGCGTTTTTCTTTAACGTCTTTTAGCTATGCGTAATGCCAAATATCAAGTCTTTTCGGAGGCCTTACCAACATCAAGAGCATAACTAGACCTTATGATTGATTCAAAAGGTAGCTTCATTCCCTTTCTAGGGAAGTGTTACATCCCTTTCCTAAGAGGACACTGAAACCTTATATTTCCCTCTTTCATATCAATGATAGCACCAACAGTTCTCATTCTCAAAAACGGTCTTCCCAAAATTATGGGACAAGAAACATTGCTTTCAATATCCATAACAATAAAATCAATGGGAACATAGTTGTTATTAACAATAATAAGAACATCATCAATCCTTCCCAAAAGTTTTTTGGGAAGAATTAGCAAGGTGCACATTTAAATAACAATCCTCCATAAGTTTCAAATCAAGCATGTCATGTAAACTTTTAGACATATAGAAACACTTGCACCAAGATCACACAAAGTATTGGAATCAAAGTCATTTATTTTCATCCTAATAGTGGGCTCCCAACCATCTTGTAATTTTCTAGGAATAGAGGTTTCAAGCTGTCTTTCTTAGCTTTGATAAGAGCATTAGTGATGTGTTTAGTAAAAGCAATGTTCAACTTACTAGCATCAGGGGCATTAGCAATTTTTTGAAGGAACTTTATGACTTCAGTAAGATTGCATTATCAAAATCAATATCATCATCTTTAAAGAGGTTGGGAGGATCATCATTAGTGGTTTGGATAGTGTAAACATTAACAGTCTTACTATTCATTTCAACAATTTTAGCTACTTCTTCCTCTCTAGCCCACCTAGCATGCAAGCGAGGTAACATCCTCTCATTGTTATTAATCTTTGAGCAGATATGGAGAACTCAGGGTAGTAAGCATGGGTTGAATAACTTTATTGAGGTATGCGATGTCATTGATGATAAGAAAATTGAGACCGATGATGATGGACAATAGTCTATAAGCATAAAAGCATACTTCAATCTACTGGGAGCCATTCTTAAGGATGAACACATACTTCAAGCAGATATAAGCTACTTAGACATGAGAATAAAGCTTGAAGAAGGCATATAGAAAACAAAGCATGATTGTTTATTGGTTGGATGAAGTAGACGATGATGATTGTTGGTGTGAAGGTTTGTAGGACTGCCCGATCTATTTCACATCTACTGATGAATATTTAATCCCGATGAAAGTTGATTCTACTAATGCGGCTAGTCTGAAGAGTGCCCTTGATGATTATTGTGCAGCATCGGGATAGTTGGTAAGCATAGCAAAATCAAGCATATTTTTTAGTCCTTGTACTGTGATGGACATGAGGGTTGAAGTATGTACTATTTTGGAGAATATGACGGAAGCTATTAATATCTTGGTTTACCACCATTGGTTGGGGTGGACAGGACAGACTGCTTTCAACATCTAATTGACATGGCTTGTAATATGTTAAAAAAATGGAAAAGATGCACTTTTTGGTGGCAAGGGTCACTTATAAAGGCTGATATTCAATAAGTTCTAGTTTATGTGATGTCGGTGTTCAAACTTCCTAAACAGACATGCAAAGGGATAATCGATGCAATGTCCCAATTCTGGTGGGGAGATGAAGATCAACAAAAACATATGCACTGGTTTGCTTGGTGAAAGATGTGTATTCCTAAAAAGCATGGGGGTATGGGGTTTCGAGATTTGGAGAGTTTCAACTTGGCAATGTTATCTAAACAATGTTGATGACTACTCTCCAAAGCGAAATCAATATGTGCACAAGTGTTAAGAGCATAGCATTTTTTCTGGTGATCTGCTTAATTAAGAGCTGAAGAATGGAAGTTCCTATACATGGCAAAGTATCTGGTATGATATTCAAACTTTTAAGCGTGATCATATTTGGCGAGTCGGTGATGGAGAAAAAATAACATATGGGAGGACTATTGGATCACCAGTAACAGCAGTAAGAAAGCAATGACAAGAAGGGGGACTATTGTACTCTCCAAAGTCTCGGTGCTCATTGATACTCATAGTCGGACTTGGGATGAGGAGCTAATCAGTGGTTTTTTTTGGGTGGGATATGTGGAAAGAATTTTGAAAATACCTCTCTCTGCTAGAAGGATGGACGATTTTGTTTCTTGGCATGATAGCAAGAAAGGAATTTTACCGTCAAATTGTCTTACTATCTTGAGTGGGCCTATCAACACGGACGGAAACTTGAAAGAACTCAGTCATTTGGATCCTAAGCAGCTAACCGAGTCTAGAAGGCGATTTGGTCCCTTCGCACACCGGCAAAAATAAAATCCATGCAGGCGTGCGATGTTGGGAGTTTGCATGGGGATTTTGGCGAATCGCCATATCACAGTTTCAGCCAATGTCCTTTATGCTCTATCGACTGTGAGAGTATATCTCACGCTTTCTTCAAGTGTGCCAGGACAAAAGAAGTGTGGTCGGATCTCGGGATGTTAGAGGTGATCGATGAAGCCTCCACTCTGGAGGTGCAAGGCACACTGATTTTGGAGTCCCTTTTGTTAGACTCGGATAATGCCTCTATGACTACGGAACTGCGTCGATGTGATCTGGTGGCTGTGGCTTGTTGGTACCTTTGGTGGGAAAGAAGGAGAGCGACACACGGTGACGCTATCCAAGACCTAACGAGACCGGATCAGTCCATTATGGCGTTTGCTCTGAATTGTAAACGAGCTAAGAGGAGAGGACCATGTCCTATATCGAGATATGGCTGGTCAAAGCCACCAGAGGTGTTCGTAAAATTGAACGTAGACGCAACTTTTCATCTAATTTCGGGTCCGGGTGGAACCGGTGCAATTTTTCGAGACCACTTGGGATCTTTTATCTTGTGTAGCTGGTGGGATCTACAATCCGTTGAAGACGCTGCTACAGCTGAAGCTTGTGCCCTTCGCACCGGGCTGCTTTTAGCCGGGGCCCGGGGAGGTGGGGTGCAACAAGATACTCATTGAATCAAACTGTACTGAAGTTTTCAGGTCATGCAAAATAATGACAATTCACAAGGAGCGGCCGCGGTGATATACAAGGATATACGAGGAGTGTACTTTTTTCTCTCAATTTTGCTCGTGTTGTTTTACTCATTGTCCTAGAGAAGCTAATATGGTAGCTCATGAACTTTCTAAGTTTAGTGAGGTAAACCAGCAGGTGTGGCATGATGATCCTCCAATTTGTATTAGACCTGTAATTGTAAACGATGTAACTGTTATATCCAATTAATAAAGCATGCCGCAATGGCCTTTCTAAAAAAATCATTTTTTATGGAATCCGCCAGAAAATCATTTGAATGAAAAGCAACTATCCGGAAACAAAAAATTAAATATATGAAAATACCGTAACATGTTCCCCACACCACAATCCATCCCCTCGCGTCCATGGTCCATACCACGTCCATTTTCAAGAAAATTTCAATCCTCAAAAACCATTTTTTTCATAGGACCCTGCAGAAAATCATTTGAACCTTAAACCAAAAACTTCATTTGAATCAAAAGCAACTATCCGGGGAAAAAAAGTTAAATAAATCAAAATACCGTAACATGTTGGAAAGCCCAGATTATACAGACGCACATGTCAGTCCCCCACGCCACTCGCCACGATCCATTCCATAGCGTCCCTCTCCCGGTGGCCCCATCAGAACGGGCGAGCCAATCACAAGGCGGGAACACCATATCCACGGATCGGTCCGAAACCACAGTACACGCAGCCAATCAGATCGCACCAAACCCCCCACCCCACGGATCGCTCCCCCCACGATCCGCGTGCGCACGCCGAAACCCCATCCCATCCGTCCATCTCCCGCCGATCCGACGCTGCGGGCTTCATCTCCCTCCTCCACCATCCCACCCTCCCGCGCCTTCTCCCCCGAAAATTTCACCCTCCCCCGCCGGCGCGCCCACCCCTCTTCCCTATTTAAGCTCCCCCGCCGCCCCTATCCCACTCCACCCAAACTCACTCCACCCACCAGCGAAGCCACCAAACCCTAGCCTCCCCTCCCCACCCCAATGGCCCGCACGAAGCAGACGGCGCGCAAGTCCACCGGCGGCAAGGCGCCCAGGAAGCAGCTGGCGACCAAGGCGGCGCGCAAGTCGGCCCCGGCCACCGGCGGGGTGAAGAAGCCCCACCGCTTCCGCCCCGGCACCGTCGCGCTCCGCGAGATCCGCAAGTACCAGAAGAGCACGGAGCTGCTCATCCGCAAGCTCCCCTTCCAGCGTCTCGTCCGGGAGATCGCCCAGGACTTCAAGACCGACCTCCGCTTCCAGAGCTCCGCCGTCTCCGCGCTGCAGGAGGCCGCCGAGGCATACCTCGTCGGGCTCTTCGAGGACACCAACCTCTGCGCCATCCACGCCAAGCGCGTCACCATCATGCCCAAGGACATCCAGCTCGCCCGCCGCATCCGTGGGGAGAGGGCCTAGGCGTTGGATCACTGGTTGAGTATCCGTTGTGTGGTTCTGTTTTGTTGTGTTGATATGATGTGTCGTCTGGTTGCATCGTGGACCCTGTCCTATGTAAGATGTTGCTGAAATGAAAATGCAGTGTCAGTGTTTGCTGAAATCGGCTGTCCATGTTTCCTGCATAAATATGCTTTTTCTGTCTTTTCCCTTGTTGTTACATTTGCCGTGGTGTTGCTGTGATCTGAATGACAAATCCATGTCCAGTGAGTCTATGTTCGTTTGTGCCTCTTGCTCTGTCCCAAGTGTATTTGAGTTCTGTTTGTGTTCGTTGATGCCGATGTGATGCAGGTGAATAGGTGACAGTTCTGTGCACATTTGGTTGTTACCTCACCCAAATTTTGGATAAATAACATAGCACTGTACTAAGATTTTTCTAACGAGTTCAGCATCGTGCTTTTCTGTTTGTTATCTTCCATAGCCACATTTACAGATTTGATATGATGTAGTCTCGTCTCATTGGGGACCCTGCCCTATGTAGCATGCTACTGAATGAAATGAAATGGGAATGCAGTACAACATTCCCAGTTTTTTCATCTGTTAATGTTTGCTACGTAATTATTCTATTGTGCTATGTTGGCATGCTGTTGCTGTGATGGCAACGAAGAACGCATGATTCAGTGGATCTTGTGATTTTACCTGTCTGCTGTTAATTTTGAATCAGCAGCTGTCAGTTTCAGTGAAAAATCTTGTTTACACGTTGTTTTGAGAGGGATTTGAGCTTCACTTGGGTCTTTTGCTCTGTTGAAAGGGAATTTGAATCTTTTGTTGATTGCTGTCGATTAGCTACAGTTGAAGAGGTGACGGATATTTGTTCTCTGTACATTTGGTTGCTGGTTCACATTTAGGGTAACCAACACATCAGTGTAGTAAGATTTTGCTCACCAAGTCTGGACACCTTACCGGTTTATATTGTCACCATAGCCCAATCACTCGTGCTTGAAAAGCAATTCACATGCCAATTGTGTTGTGTTTTAGATAAAAGGCTTTCATCCAACATTAAATAACGGCCATCAGTACAAGCAAGAGAGGATGTTGGAGATACCAGCTTACAGAGACCACACGCTAAGGTGCTGGGAAGACCGGCTAACAAAGAACATGGACAACAACATGTAGACAACAATGTTTGTGCTATCTTCCATTGTCATATTTACAGAGATGGGTTTCTTTGCAATGTTTCTTTTACAGATTTAAGACATGCACTCAGGCAGTGTAGCTTCTCTGACTTTGGTCTTGCAAGTCAGAGAATCTGGAGTGACGAAGGTAGTATAGTATCTGATGTTGCAAAGTATCCGAAATGCAAAACCCATATCATGTAAATTCAGGACATCCTCACCTCACAGCACCGTACAAACCCATATCAGGGTAATTGTTAGTACATCTTCTACCTGTGGCTGTGGGAAGCCAAGAATATAAAAGCTTCTGGGCAGATTGAGAAGGAGAGGAAAGGGATTCCTGCTGTGCTGAAATCATTGCTCGGCAAATGCGGCATGGAGCTGGAGCATATTGCCTTTGATATCACCAAGGTGAAGGCATCTTTCATGGTGCTCATCAGTTTGGCCTTTGATATAGCGGACAAGAGCATTAGAATTTCTGGGCGGGAAGGCGAATGCGGCCCAGAGCAGGAGCATATTGCCTCTGATGTCGCCAAGGTAAAGGCCTCTTCCATGGTGCTCATCAGTTTGGCCTTCTTCTATCCATTTTCGTTGATCCTTGCTGTTCAAGTGAGTCTTTGTACTTGCAGTTCTGTCGAGACATGTAGTGGACAACCAGCACTCTTTTCACTTCAGGCGTATATGGGAATTTTAGTAATCCATTTTCTTTTCATAACTTTACTAGCAGTACATGGAATTGTGCCCCTGGTATTGGATTGGCTATTTAAAGGTGCTGAATTTGAAAATCACTTTTTTCATGCTATTCATCTTTCCCTTGCTTTTTTTCTTTGTTCGCAATGGTTGCTACAACTTGTTTATCCGAAAGTAAGGAACTGTTAGTGATTAGATATTCTGCTAGTGATGTTACAACTTATTGTGCTGTTCCTATATGAGAGAAATGGAGAACAAATTTAGCTTCAACCAACTTATTATTTCTTACACACTAACATGCTCTCTCTTTTTGACAAGTATCTGAAAATGCAGAGCAGAACCCAGCACTGAAGATCATCTCCTTGTTTCGAAGCTGCAAAAGAGGTGCTGCTATGTTTAGGGCGTCGTCAACCTGTATGAACTGTAACACGCACGTGTGGTTTCCGGCCGTTTCTTGGGCGTTGCGCACATTGCAAGAATGGCCGCCAACTCGGTGGCCGTTGCAACAGCTGCCAGTCGAGGACGCGAACCAGCCCTTATTAAGCCCTCCTAATTTCGCACAAAACCTTAACTTAGCGACCTCCCCTCTCGTCTATTTATATTTGGCTCGCAAGCACAGCCGATGATTCCGTTCACAAAAACCCCACACCTCCATTGCCTCCATCAACCGCCTCCACCGACGACACCATTTTTGATCCACAACGGTGGAGGTGCGGTCATTGCCGTCCCCGACAAGCGGCGCCGCTGCGACAGTCTCGTCCAACTAAAACCAAAACCATTGGTTCCCTGACGCTGAGTGGTCATTGGCCGGGTGTTGTAGCCTCTTAGGGTGGACCAACGGACGGCCGGGGATCATCGTCTTCGGCGACCACCGTCGGGGTGCACATTGGGCTTCGATCTCAAGGTGCGCGTGAGCGAGCATGGCATTGGGGCTCAGGGAAGGTAGCAGCGCCAAGGAGGGCGGCAATGTGGCCGAGGAGGTCCGGGCGGCGTCTTGCTACGCCTCTTCCTCGTCCTTCGCCTACGAGGGCACGCCGCAGCCGCCGCCGCAGCAGATGATGGTGGACCGGCACCCGCCTGTGGTCTTCGGCGTGGACGGCGAGCACGACGAGGGCCGGATCCCGGCGTCCGTGTTCGAGCGTGACGTGTCGGACCCCGGCAAGGACTGGAGCATGATGTCCACGGAGTCGGTGTTCGCGCTCCAGGTCGCGCCCTCTTGCGACTTCACCGGCTACTTCCTTGCGCACCCGGAGCTCATGGACATCGCCACGCCGCCCCGCGACAGCTCCGTCGGCGTCGCCACTCCTAAATCCGCCACCGCCACGCCACCGCCGTTCGAGAGCATCCCGGAGCTCGGCGACGCTGCCCCAAGCTACTCCTTCGCATTCCCCAAGTACGTCCTTGATGAGATTCACCTCGCCTTTTTTACATTACACATTCACGTTGGATCGTCAGTAATTCTGATGCATATGTGCAGTTTGATGGGGGACAAGGCGTACAGCTCCAAGAAAACTCAGTCTCGCGAGCAGCCGCTGACGCCCAAAGCAACAGAGTCGACGCCGCCGCCACCGACGGAGGCAGAGACCAGCAGCAAACCGGAAGCGGCGCCGGAGCAAGAACCAGCAAAGGGCGGCCTTTTCTCTTGGATGCCCTGTTGCTCTTCATAAGCGACGGCAATGGATCGCCGGCGGCAACCAGCAAGAAGGGACCATCTTGTCTGGACGGTCACCGGCGGCATTTGCTAGGGGACGTATTGATTTGAAGGACAAAACACAAAATCAAAACCAGTTTGTTTGTTTGTTTGCCCCTCAGTTGGCTGTACTAGAAAAGCTTTCCTTCTTTTCCTAACTGTTGCTCACAAAGATGAATTTGAGATTTCTGTGCTTTATCCATTCACCATTTCTGGATGCAAGTAACCTCAAGGTTAAATTCATGCAAGGTAACCAAACGCCCTTGTTTGTTCTGACGAAAATAGAAAATGCAGCATGATTCTTAAAGTCATGCAAATAGAAAATCAACTCGCAAAAATAAAGTAGCTATTTTGAGTTTTACTGATGTGCAAACACATGTTCAATGCCATCCCAAGCTCGCCACAGCAGTACAAGGATTTATCCGCTTAGCCATTTACAACGTAAGGAACAGACTTCATGAATACATACCATTGAGCTAGGAGGCCTAACTACTGGCTGGAGACCGGCGGGCTATCTTCACTCTGCGGAACTTCAATAGCCAGAGTTTTCTTCACAACTTGTTTGGGAATATCAAGGTCATCTTGACTGCAGCGTAGCAAGGGATGCGACAAGAGGATGCATATCTGACGAAACAGGACCCGAGCAAGCCCTTGGCCACTCTCAAGAATGTAGCCCTCATACTGGCTCACATGCTCAAGGGCATCAACAAGCACATCATATACCTTCTGTGGACAGTTATCAGGAGTAGGCTTGTTGTGCAGGTAGACTACGTCCATGGTGAAATTCTTTTGCACTACAGGCCAGTGATGTTGGGGCCTGGTTGAGGACCGGCAGTAGATGAGTACCTGGAACAATCGATCCTCACGGAAGTCAAAATCGAGCCCCAATCCACAAATAACATCACATAGACAAAGCAATATAAAAAAACACATCTTATATGTTTTTGTCAACCTTCTATTGACGCTAAACCTGCAGGGGTGTTTACTCGCATTTGATACATATAACTAAACGCAGCAAGCCTTCTAAAAAGGAAGCTTCTGAATGACATCAGAACATGCTCTGCCCAAAACAGGAAGATGGTATGAATGTATGATAGGTGGCGCAGAAATACAATGCAAGTGAGCTCAAATGGTGCACAAAGCACCAGACGCATGGATAAACAAAAAAGAAGGATTAGTGTGGGCATACAACAGATGGCCTTACTACCTACAAGGGTGTATCTAGGGTTGCATGCGGGCATCCCGCAAAGGCCTGCATAATCAGGGATCAGTTCAAAAAGCTAAAATCTGACCAAGATGGTAATACACTAAGCTAGCTCATTTTCAGTTTTTGCGGGACGGATCCGGGTGGCGCGTTGCAACCCTAGGTGTATCCTACTTATGTACACACAGGGTAGTTCCATGATGGTTGTCAACCTGTTAACTATTTTGTCCTGGGGATATCTGAATAAGTTCTCAGCCAGAGCTACTTATAGGCAGTTTTCGCTTGTTGTTTTATGTTACGTTAGGACATTAGATGACAAGTGATGATGCAGTGACTTAAGTCTGCACGGGATTTACACGCCCTTCCGTCGAAACTAATTATTTCACAGCATTTTTTGGAAAAATGTTGCTATTTAATTGCCAATTACTGGCTGCACACATTCTTAGAAAAAATACCAATTCTTCCTGGAGGCGTGCTGGTTACCATTACTTGCAAGGCATAAAAATGTTACCAGTCGTTAGTAAAGAGCTTACCACACGAAGTAGCCGCCCTTGCGTTTCTGCCCTTTTCCCTTCCTCGTAAGCTATCTTGAAGAGCTGAGTGAGATCAGCCATCGCATATCGCGTTTCAGTAGCCGCCAGGGACCGGATTGTCTCAATTGCAGAAGCAGAATCACTGCTGAATTCATTCGTTACCTTAAATTCAGAATTAACCAAGTCAATCCCCTGTTCACTATCACGTCGTAGAAGCAATATAGGAAACTAACCCACAAAGCTCAAATCAAACTACAACCGCAAATTGAGAATTAACCAAGTGGATCCCTGAGTTCGTTACCACATTACAGAAACTAGATATTGAATTAATCAATGAACTGAAGGGAAATTACAGAATAACAAGAACCTGGCATAGACTAATCCATAGGTGAAAACTTGGCAGAGGCTAATACTCAATTGCTATTCGGTATAGAGGGGACTTTGGGGGCCGATACGAAATTTTCATGTCCATTTATTCATGTATTCGAAATCTGACATTCAAATGGCTAACGCCATACAGCATTCAGCGAAAGGGCGAGATGCAAAAAATTAGACTATACATGAAACATTCTACTGAAGCCGTTAACCCTAAAATCAGGGGGCGTGTATACGGAAGTACTGCACATCTAGTACCTAACCGGGAAATGAAGAGACAGGGGGCGATACCATGGAGATGGTCTCGCCGAGGGAGGCGAAGGCGAAGCGGTGGTCGGCGCACATGGTGAGCTTGCTGTGGACGAAGAGCAGCAGCGCCTGCTTGACGGCGTCCATCCGCTTCACCGCCGGCCGCGGCAGCCGGGGTACCGCTGCCGGATCCGCCGCCGTAGCGCCCGTAATCGCGCCGGGGGATCCGGAGGCGGAAGGGGAAGGGGAAGCGGAAGCCGGGGCGGCCTTCATCTCGGAGCGCGCCTCGACGTCGACGTCGACGCAGAAGAGTATGTCCTCCAGGGGGAGGCGGCTCGCCGTCAGCGAGAACATCGGCGAGGGCGGCGCGCCGCCGTGGCGAGGGGCGTGGTCCATGATTGTGGGACAGCGCGGTGGCGGAGGTTCTCGGGTGGTCGTCGGGGTCGGGAGGCGTTGGAAATGGGGGTTGGGGTGAGTAAGTATTCGGTGGAAACCCAACCGGTGAAAACCACGAAAAAATGGGGAATTTTACTTTTTGCCACTCTTTTCTTTGGAACTCTATGATTTGCCCTTGTTTACATGGTAACTTATTTTTTACCCCATATTACTTAGCAACTTGATTATTTGCCCTCTCGCTGGTTGGGCTGGCGTACAATGACGAAGTTGTCCCTTTCTTCTTCCATGGAACGAACGGCAGAGAGCTGCCCGCTGCAGCCATTGCTGCCCCGTGATGCTCTGCCGCTCCTCGCCGCCTTGCAGGGCCTCGCCTCCGCACCGCTCCTCCGCTCCTGCTCTGGCCCGCCAGCTCCGCAGGCCCCTCAGCTGCGCCCGTAGCTCCGCCTTCACAAGGCATGCTACATCGCGGACCGGTCGCCGGCCGGCACCTCGCTTGCACCGCGACATGTGCTGCTCTCCCGTCCGTAGCAGACCAACTACTGCTCCGCGCTGGGCTGCGCCTGCTGCATGCCCTCGCCTAGCAGAAATAGGAGGGGAATGGCCATTGCCCCAAGCTCTGCTCCCCCATCCTGCCAATGCGCGTACTACCTTTAGCCGCTCTCGCTGCTCTGCTCGGCATCGCCATGGCCGCCAAGAAGCAAAGTGGACCGGGGATAGGAAGCTAGTAGGCTGGACAAAGGGGATTAGATGAGAGGTGAGGAGAGGGAAGGGCGGCGGAGTGGTGAGGGAAGGTAGGCTGTCGGAGCTCGGGATGGAATCGATTCCGTCCGCTGCATCTGGCATCTGGGGTAGTTTGGTCCAGCAGTTTTAGAGAAGAAGAAAAGAAACTAACTCAGAATAATAGAAAGGGGCAAATAATCAAGTTGCTAAGTAATATGGGGCAAAAAATAAGTTACCATGTAAACAAGGGCAAATCATAAAGTTCCAAAGAAAAGAGTGGCAAAAAGTAAAATCCCCCCGAAAAAATTGTATTTAAAACTTCTAACAAATTCTTAACAAAAATGCATTATGTTGGGAATGTAGAGTTCTATAGGCATGCAAATTTGTAAGTTGAAACTCAAATGAATAGTAGTTGTACATGTTACTATTCATTGCTGATTTTGTCATTTTTGTTGCTCCTAATTTTTTTTGAGTTTCAACTTGCAAATTTGCATGCTTATAGAACTCTACGTTCCCAACATAATGCATTTTTGTTAATTTTTTTTTTAGAAGTTTTAAATACAATTTTTTCGTGGTTTTCACCGGTTTCCATTGAAAGTGGGTTTCCACCGGATATTCTCTCGGTTGGGGTCGCTTTGGTTCCTTGCGGTCGCTCCAGAGATGCTACACTATTTGCTCGCTTCTCGTGTCAGGGCTAGGAATCAGGACAAAAGCCGTGAATCTAACTGAATTTTGGAAAACTGGGTAAAACACTAAAACCCCAACAAGACTAGCACAAACACAAACAAAACTCACCTCGACCTCGCTAAGACTTGTTTATTAGGAGTGTAATTTTATCGAAAAGAATCGGGGATTTGGTGGAACTTTTCTTTTCATTCAATCTTTTAAAATAATCTTTCACCCAATTCACTACTATGGTTAAGTATTTAGAATTTATAAAAAATAAAGGGTCCGTGGGAAATATTTTGGGATTATCCCGTCCAATACAACTTTGGTAAACGAACGACTAAGAATTTGTAGGATCTAGGATAATACCCTCTAGTTCTTCTATAATACATTTAAAATACATCAGAACTAACACAAGGCCTAACGATGCTAGACGCGGCATCGTCGTCATCCTCATCATTCTCATGACCTGGCAACGTTTATAACATGATCATACATCTTTTCCAAGTTTACATAAACCTATGAGAAATAAGTGATTCTTATATAAGAAAAGCAGATACAACTTATCATATCTTTTAAGACAACGAAACAGTACCATTTCTGAATGTAAAAGTTCGAAAGTTTGTCTGATGAAGTCGTGAACGACCGAGCAAGTTATTGCTCGAGGTTATATGTTTGGCCGATCCAATCTTGAGGGTACTTCATATGATAAACATCATTTTGATTGATCATGCCAGAATAGGATGCAAGAATGGAAGAGTCAATCTATCTTAGTCAAGGTGACTCGCTTGAGAAATCCGAGAACCCAGGGAGCACTGCCTAGCAATAAAATCGGAAGTAAGACAAAAAAAAATCATTCTTTACATTGTTTTCCCATAGATTGCAAAATTATATTTGTTGTTGATTTGTCGAATTAATTTTGCATTTTGACCCTCAAGTTGTTGCGATGTGCTGAGATATGGAGGAATACTCAATCTAAGTTTCCCCCTTTTGCGCGACATTTATTCACTATTCCTAAATTTGCAAGATTTTACCACTTATTGACTTGTGGTGGATAGCTGAACACACCAAAATATTTTGGAAAATATGTCACTTACTTTGTTGTTAAAAGTAACGTTAGAAATTAGTCCTATGGAAAGTTGATTTTCAACGACATGATAAAGTGCATGTAGTGCCCCTAGTGGGTTTCAGAAGGTTAATGATAAATGATTAAGGAACTAACCTATACTGAGTTCATAGAGGTGATATATAGTCACCTTAAGTTGGTTTAGCCTATAGATGTTGACCCCTAAGAATGTAAGAAAAAAGAATGGCTTGAAGCTAGAAAACTAGTGATAGTATTTGGTGGTGCGAAGAATCACATTGAGTATAAGACAAGCCATACTACACGAGAGGTAAGATAACTAGATTGGTGGTGAAGCATGATTGCTTTCTCAATGAGAATCAATTCTCTGCAACACATCTTTTGGAAAGCTCGCTCCGAGGAAACAAGTTTCAAGATAATCTATTACGAGGAATGTGACTAGCTACGTTAAGCCTCGTAAAGCTTCAAATCAGTATGACCGGTGTTGAGCCCAATGCTGTCGAGAATGTCCACTGTTATCCAAAGAGTTTGGGAACCTTGTTTTTGAAAAAAGGTCGCCCTAGGTGTTGTTTTTTCCATACCTATGTATGTAGTGGTGCTTTTGGCATTCACTTTTGTTAATAACTTGGCCAAGTCCTAGTTCGTCAATATGGTTTGACTAGTCTTCACCGCGGTTTCACGAGTTTTACTCTCTCCACTTGTGCGTTCTTTGAGGATTTCTTTCGTGCATTGTGATCCGTATGACCGGTTGTGAATCTGGTGCAACCATGATTTGCTACTGTTCGTGACATAAGGTAATAACATAGCCTCTCTATTGAAATCTCGATTACATCGAGAGCTTCTCAGGTCAATATCCATGGGAATTGCTTATGTTATGGATTTTTTGAGCATATAGTAAATTCCATTGTGACCAGACTCTTGAATGGAGTCATCGGCCTAAGCGAAACATCCGTTCTCCATGCTTTCCGGGGCATAAGGAAAGTTATCGTTGGAGGGTTCCTAATATGAGAAGTTTGAGAACCACACAAGAAATTTACCGTACCAACGCCTCTTTTTCTGGCTCGGGCCTCTCTAAGGGACCTGACCCTACGAGTTTGGGTTATGTCGATGGCAAGCCTCTCAATCTCAGTTTCTGGATTGGATAGAAAGAGGATGAACACGGGAATGTCTGAGCTGCTTCTCAACTCTTCTACTCATTTACTAGTCTTATACAGGTTACACCATTTTTACTTTTAACCCCTATACAAGGCTAATATCTAATATAAGGGCCTACAACACTCCCCCTCAAGATGGGGCAAATATATTTAGTAGCCCCATCTTGCTACAAGTTTTCATAAAAGATACATTACACACTCCTTTTGTCAATATATCAGCAATTTGTTCTTCAGACCTCACAAACTGGACCTGAATTCCTCATCCATCTTCTATTTTATGAAATGCCTATCTATTTCTATATGCTTTGTTCTATCATGGTGAATGGGATTATTCACAAGGCTGATTGTAGCTTGATTATCACAGTACAGTTGAAGCGGTGTATTATCAAAGAGCCCAAGTTCCATCATTAATATCCTCAACCACATCAATTCACATAAGCCCGAGGCCATAGCTCTAAACCCGGCTTCCGCTGTTGATCTAGATACTACGTTCTGTTTCTTACTCCTCCAGCTAACTAGATTACCACCAACAAACACACAATAGCCTGAGGTGGATTTCCTATCATCTAGGCACCCCGCCCAGTCTGCATCCGTATAACCCTCTATATTTAGGTGTCCATTTCTGGAGAACAATATACCCTTTCCAGGACAGGTTTTGAGATACCGTAAAATACGATTCACAACATCCAAGTGACCGGTGTGGGGGTCATGCATATATCGACTGACAACACTAACTGCATATGCAATGTCTGGTCTGGTGTGTGATAGGTAGATCAAGCGCCCGACTAGTCTCTGATATTGCTGTTTATCCACTGGATCACCAGATTATGCTAAAATGCGATGATTTGATTCAATGGGAGTGACTGCTGGTTTACATTCAAGCATTCCAGTCTCCACAAGTAAATCAAGTACATATTTCCTTTGTGAGAGATAAATACCTTGAGTACCATATGCAACCTCAATTCCAAGGAAGTAGTGAAGATACCCCAAGTCCTTGACTTCAAACAATTTTGACAGCATCTCGTTCAAATGTGATATGTCTTTGTCATCATCTTCTGTAATGACTATGTCATGACGTAGACAACAAGAATTGTAATTTTACCACTGGAATGCTTAAAGAAAAGGGTGTGATCTGCATTGCTTTGTTGGTAACCCATCAAGCATATCTCCTTTCTAAATCTCCCAAACCAAGCTCTTGGTGACTGTTTCAGTCCATAAAGTGATTTCCTTAATTTACACACTTTACCCTCTGTTTCTCTTGTATTAAAACCCGGAGGAATTTCCATATAGACTTCTTGTAACTCTCCATGGAGGAATCCATTTTTAACATCCAACTGGAATAGTTTCCATTTACGGTTAGATGCTACTGAGATTAATATCCTGATTGTATTCGTTTTTGCTACCGGTGCAAAAGTTTCATCATAATCCATCCATATGTTTGACTATACCCCTTGGCTACTAATCTAGCCTTGTATCTCGCCACCTCGCCTTCTGAATTTTGTTTTATAGTAAACACCCATTTACACCCAACTACTTTCTTATTTGGAGGGAGAGTAGTAATTACCCATGTGTTGTTTTTATCCAATGCTTGCATCTCTTCTATCATTGCCATCCTCTATTCTGGGTACTGCTTGGCCTCTTGCTAGTCATGTGGAACAGGTACTACAAAATCCAAGGATGATACAAATGACTTGTATTGAGAGCCAATAGAGGAGTATGAAACATAATTTGAGACACAATACGGGGACAATTTTGAAGGTAATTTCCCAGCATTGATCCTTGTGTTGCTTCCGATGAGCAATAGGAACATCTAAAATTCTAAATCATCATGTAGAGAGGAGAGTGTACCATTGCTTGTAGATGATGATGGTGAAGTTTGGGATGAATCTGAGGTAATTTCCTCCACTTGCACCTATTCCTGTCCCGTTCGGTGTCTCCTTGAATATACTTGAAGCTGTCAGACTTCATTTGGTTTAGGCCATTGTAATGCTTCATTCGGTATATCTCGAAACTCCCCTTGTACCTGCCCATTGTCTGTTTCCGATACACTGCCACCTTCATCACCATGTGCATCACCTCTTGGCATTATTCCAACAATCATCTTATTTGTGATTGCATCATTGTGTTCCTCCGCTTTATCTCCCCTATTGATATCTCACTTCATGTGTTGATGTGTTATGGAATCAATCATGTGTTGATTTTTATTTTGATATAATTTGGACAACCTTTTTGTGTCAAACTTTGGTGTGCTCTCTTCTTGGTTTACTTGGTGTTTTCGTCCAAATTATATCTCGTTTGGTTCTTCAAAGACGTTGCATGTATATTCTCTAATATATATATTATATGGCATGTTTGTCTTTCTAGTTCCAACATATAGGGAATACTCCACCGAATCCTAAATCGGCTAAGATGTGCATGAAATTCAATTTCATATCTATATGCACATATTTATGTGAAGTGTATCCTATATATTGTAGTTTATCTAACTACTATGGGACCCAATGAGTTTGGGAACCATTTTGTGCTTGAATTTTGTTTTAGGTACAATGGATATGCATTGGAGGCTTGTCTCATCCATAAGGAAGGTGTTCTCACCATGTGATTATAAGGGTCAAGCTATGATGATTGTCAAAATCTCATCTTCTTCATCACCGATATCATATCGGTAACAAGTATCTATCCCATTTTTTTTCTTCTAGTTTTCAACCTTGTGTAGGTTGCTTCTTGGCATGAAAGCCTTTATGTGCAATTTTTGTAGTTTGGCTTATTTCCTTCACCTTGTATATCTTTGTGATATTTGTGATGAAACTGCAAAAAACCTTTCCTTCAATTGATATTCATTATTTGTGATACTTGTTGCCTATCTCAAAGCATCTCCACTATCTCTTGTTCCCTTAGTGATATGTGTGATGTCTTTGATGTGTTTGAAGTTCATCTATATACAAATGAGATAAATTTGAGCTATGTGATGTGCTTTTAAGCAATAATCTTACTTATGTATATATAACTTCCTTTTGGATACCTTGGTCTCTCCTTCATCGACCATTTCATATATGAAAGTTTCTTGTGGATGTATATCATCAACAATTTGTCTACTTGGAAACCTATACATATGAGAGAGGTGAAAGTGCATGGTTGCCCCCATATGTGGTTTTGGTAATTAATGACAATCTCTATGGACTAATATTTGCACTGAGCTATATTTGTAGGTGTGTCCATTTGCGTTTCTTGATCTCCATATGTTGGAATCAAGGCTAAGGGAAGAAAAAGAAGAAGAGTTTGTGTTGATCAAGGCTAAGTGCGGGTTGATCAACACTCATGTCCAAGTGAAGATATGCCGAAGAGTGCTTTCCCCATCTTGGTGTATGGGGGAGCGTCAAGTGAATCTTCACCAAGCAAAGCACAATGAAGAAAGGTGGTGCGTCTTGAGGAGTTGAAGATCGTCTTCATCGACCTCAAGTGGTTTATGTGCAAGGCAAAGGTATGATCTTGATAGGGTTTCTATTTTACTGGTCGCATATTGTTTAGTGAGAGACCGGATTATAGGATAGATAACCGTACTATCAAGAGGGGCTCTCGACCGAATATCGTGATCGTATCGCCGTAGAGAGCACAAACCTTTGCATCCATGCAATCATCTTTATTGGTTCTTATTTGGATATTATCATGGTGTTGTCTTGGTGCTTTTCGTGCTCGTCATGACAAGGCCAAGGTCACCGAAAACGGTTTTCATATGCGTCTTCTATTGCGGTTTCGGTATTGGTGATTTTGCCGGTTCATCCGTGCGGAAGGTTTATCTCTTCCATTTCTTTGCAAAATATCCATTACTTGTTTGCTATTTCCAAGGGTAGCATTTGTCGTCCTCTTTCCAACAAAATTGGTTTCACTTCATTCGGACTTCATTTGCAAAAGATATAGCATTTCCGGTTTGCGAGAGAAGGTTTTACCTTTCCACATTTGGTTTAATTCTACCTTGTTGGACTATGATGTTTCTCTGTATATTCTTGTAGAGCTTTTCGTTGCGATTCCAACGAGCCCAAGAACATCGAAAACGGAGTTCGGATGATCAAAATATGTTTGTTTTCGTGTTGGATGTTTTTCTGCAGTTTGGCCAGCCCAGGCCGGGCTCAGGCCGGGCCAAGGCCGGCCGCTTTGGGTTCCTGCCCAGCCAGGCCGGCCCCCGGCCGGCCCTAGGCCGGGCTGTCGGGGCTGGGAGCTTTTCTGCCCCCAACGGCCACATTTTGAGGCCCCATATAAAAGGGGCTTCTTCCCCATTGTTTCAACTAGTTTTTTCCCCTCTCTCTCCTCCATTGTTGCAAAACTTGAGAGCTCGATTCCTCCTAATTATTCTGATGATTCTTGCCCAAATTTAGGGAAACAAGAGTGGAGATCTAGATCCACTACTCCACCAAACAAAATCTCCTCTATGTGAGGGGAACTCGTTGGATCTAGATTTTGGAGTTTTTGGTGTTTCTCCTTCGTTCTTCCTCCTAAATCCCTCCATAGCATTAGTTGCTTTGGTTGGATTTTGGGGAGAAAGATTTGACCACTTGGTGTGATCTTCCCCTTTTGCATTAGTTGCATCGGGTTGTGCTCCCCACGGTGATTCGTGGGATTGACGGTTGGGAGCTTGTTACTCTTGGGTCATTGGACCCTAGACGGCGTTGTGGTGATTCTTGGGAGCCTCCAATTCGGTTGTGGATGCGTGCCCAAGCTTTGTGGTGTAAAGGCTCCGGATTCCGCCTCGAAGGATTCCGATAGTGGAAGGTGAACCAAACCTTTGGGTGCGATTCATCGGAGAATAGGGTGAGGCCTTTGTGGCATCTTGAGTAGGCCTCTTGTGGCGAGCTCACACCCCTCCAACGAGACGTACTCCCTTAACAAGGAGGAACTCGGGAATAAATCCTCGTCTCCGCGTGCCTCGGTTATTTCTATACCCGAGCTTTTACTTATGCAAATTTACATTGTGATAGCCATCGTGCTTGAAGTCTATATCTTGCTATCACCTTGTTGCTTGCCTTGCTTAGCATAAGTTGTTGGTGCACATAGGTAAACCTAGTAATTTAGGTTGTTGGCTTGTTAATTTAAACACATAGTTTTATTCCGCAATTATCAAGCCCCTAAATAGAAAAAGTGTTAATCGCCTATTCACCCCCCCTCTAGGCGACATCCGGAACATCGTTTGTTCTTTCAAGAGGTCACCTTTTATTTGGTATCCTATTTCTTTCGAGCCACCTTGTTTTTTAACTATAATTCTTTGGTGGCTCCAAATTTGTCTCGTGAGTGCTTGTCTTATTTCTATTAGCATCTTTGCACACTCACATTTTATTGAAGATCCTTGTCTTCATGCTTATCACGGTGAGCATGTTGATTTTTATTGGCTAAATGTTTTCACTAGCTCTTGGCTTTTTCAATTGGTTTTAGTCTCCAGTTGGTATCCTTGGGCTTGTGAACATATTCTTTTGAAAAATCTTCTTTGTATCTTGGTTGGTCCTATCTTATGATGAGTCTTTTAAATTGGTATCTTCTTATGGCTCAACCATATCTTTGGTGCAAGTGCTATGATTTGCTTTTGCTTTATGCACACTTGCACTTGTTGCGTGTTCTAGATGATTTTGGGGGAGTGAGGATTACATATTTGTGCACTCCTCAATAGTGCATGAACATTGGGGAGCTTCTCCATTTTTATTTAGAACTCTTGCTTTGGATCTTTTGATTGCCTATCTCCTTTGTGGAGATGTTTAGAATGACTTCATCTTTTTGCAATCTTTGGATCCTCAATATAGCTTGATTTCCTCTAACTATTCATCACTGGATATGTGCATTCGATTTCACTCATATCTTGAGAAATGCACACATGTTTTGAGGAACTCATATTATATTGGCCTTCTAAATTTTTCCTCCCATTTCGGCAATCGATGCCAATGGGGAAGAAGTTTAGAGGGTTTAAGTGAATTTGGTTTTATGCTTTTGTTCGGTTCTTAAGCATTTTCCTTTAATGCTCTTGCATCCTTGCTTGCTTGTCTTGCAAGGTTGCTTTATTCATTATATAAACCCTCTTAAAAGGGATTGTCATCAATTACCAAAATGGGGGAGATTGAAAGAGCATGGTTGCCCCCATGTGTGGTTTTGGTAATTAATGACAATCTCTACAAACTAATGTTTGTATTAAGCTATTCTTGTAGGTGTTTCCATAACATTGCTTGATCTCCATATGTTGGAGTCAAGGTTAAGGGAAGAAGATTATTTTTTGATCTAGGCTAAGTGCATTGAAAAGAAGATCCTATGTAGCCCATGGAGGATGGCGTCTAAGTGGTGATCGCCATCAAGGTTGTTTGGTGCAAGTTCAAGATGATCAACATGAAGATATCACATGCTTGAAGCTTGCCATCCACTTGAAGATAATGGCCAAGTGAAGACATGCCGAAGAAGTGGCTCTCCCATATTGGTGTATGGGGGAGCATCATGTGAGTCTTCACCGAGCGGAGCGCAATCAAGAAAGATGGTCCATCTTGAGAAGATGAAGATCGTCATCGTCGACCTCAAGTGGATTATGTGCAAGTTAAAGGTATGATCTTGATAGGGTTTCTATTTTACCGGTCTCATGATGTTAGTGAGAGACCGGATTATACGATAGTTAACCGTACTATCAAGACGGGCTCTCGACCGAGTATCTTGATCGTATCGTTCGTGGAGAGCTCAAACCTTTGCATCCTTGCAATCATCTTTATTTGATCTTATTTGGCTCTTATCGTGGTGTGGTCTTGGTGCTTGTCGTGCTTGTCATGACAAGGCCAAGTTCACCGAAAATGGATTTCGTTTCCGTCTTCTATTGCGTTTTCGGTTTTGGAGATTTTGTCGGTTCATCCATGTAGAATGTTTCACTCTTCCATTTATTACAAAAATCTCCCTTGCTTGGTTTCAATATTTTCACTGTTTATAGAGTAGCATTTGTCGTCCTCTTTCCAACAAAATTGGATTCACTCGATTCGGACTTCATTTGCAAAAGTTATGGCAGTTCAGGTTTTACTGTTTGAATCTGGCCCGGAAGAACACTGAAGATGGTCCGGAGTCTCCGGTCCCACTGGACTCTCCGGCCCAAAGGACCCGGAATCTCCGGCCCATTATTTTCCGCTGCTAAGTGACCTTCTTGTGGTGCGGTTCTGGATAGGGGTCCGGAGGTACACCGGAGATGGTCCGGAGTCTCCGGTCCACAGGACCCGGAACCTCCGGTCTCAATTCCCTGCTCTTTGCCAAAGTGTGGTGCGGCACTGGACTCCAGTCCGGAGGGACACCGGAAGGTTACCGGAGTCTCCGGTCTGAACGGAGTCTCCGACCCCTCTACACCGGAATCTCCGGTTTGTCCCGATGACCCAAAGTGTGGCGCGCCTCTGGTGCCCTGTCCGGAGGAAGACCGGAGTTGGGGCGGAGTCTCCGGCCTGCACCGGAGTCTCCGGCCCACTTACACCGGAATCTCCGGTCTGGACAGGCTCCAACGGCTAGTTTTTGTGGGGACCTATAAAAGGCCCCCTTCTTCCCCAATTAACTTAGGGTTTTCATCAGCACGATTTTCTCTCTCTCTCCCACCATTGTTGACCTTGAAAACCTTGCCCCCCTCTCAATCCCTCCAATGAATCTTGCATATTTTTGAGGGAAAAGTGAGAGGAGATCTAGATCCACATTTCCACCAATCAATCTCTCCTCAAAGTGAGGGGAACCTAGTGGATCTAGTTCTTGGAGTTCTTTTGTGGTTCTCTTCCTTGTTCTTCCTCTCTTATTCCCCCATAAGCATTTGTTGCTTTGTTGGAATTTGAGAGTGAAGGATTTGAGCACTTGTGCTTTTGCCATTGCATTTCGTGCATCGGTTTGTGCTCTCCACGAAGATTCGTGGAAGTTGAAGTTTGAGAAGCTTGTTACTCTTGGGTGCATTGTGTTCCCAAGAGCTTGTGCCTCTTGGGTGCATTGTGTACCCTAGAGGGTTTGTGCTGTCGCGAAGGCTTCGAGTTGTGAAGCTTCGGGCAAGGTTTGGGAGCCCCCGATTGAGTTGTGGGTGTGTGCCCCAAGATTGTTGAAAAGGCTCCGGATTCCGCCTTGAAGGATTCCGATAGTGTAAGGTGAACCTAACCCTTGGGGTGAGGTTCATCGGAGAATAGGGTGAGGCCTTTTGTGGCATCTTGAGCAGGCCTTTGTGGCGAGCTCACACCCCTCCAACGAGACGTACTCCCTTAACAAGGAGAAACTCGGGAATACATCCTCGTCTCCGCGTGACTCGGTTATTTCTATACCCGAGCTCTTTACTTATGCACTTTACATTGTGATAGCCCTCGTGCTTGAAGTATTATATCTTGCTATCACCTTGTTATTATCTTGCTTAGCATAAGTTGTTGGTGCACATAGGTGAACCTAGTATATTAGGTTTTGTTGGCTTGTTAATTTAAACACCTAGTTTTATTCCGCAGTTATCAAGCCTAATTGTAAAAGTTTTAAATAGCCTATTCACCCCCCCTCTAGACGGCATCCTTGTCCTTTCACTAAGTCACTCCACAACCTTTTAAATTCTGAAACATACTCCACTACTGTCCTCTCTCTTTGACTGACCTGCTGTAGTTCCTTTCTGTATTCTACAAGCAAGCATCTCATTGCCAACTCCTGAGAGGTGCCTTTCAGGAGCCTCCAAATTTCCGAAGCCTCCTTAATTCTCTCAACTTGTTTTGCTATTTGAGGTGAGACAGAACTTAACAGTCAAGCTCTCACCAATGCATTTGTCATCTTCCACCTCTGTCCCTCCTTTGAAGTCTCTTCTGCAGGCTTCTCAACTGTACCCAAGACGTAGCCCTCAAGCTTCCTAGAAACGAGGATGGTTTCTGCATGCTCTGCCCAGCTTGCATAAGTCTCTGATCCGTCCAGCTTCACACGAGGTAGCTGCAAAGGATGTACTTTCTCCTTGACCTCTGTTTCTGCTCTTGAGCTTCCTGCTTGTTTACTAATAGCATCAAACAAAGATCTGTACTTCTCCTCCATTGCCTGCAGGAGAGCTGCTAGCTCTCCTGTCATTGCCGGTATTGTCAATCATCTTCCAACACTGCCTTCATCCCAACAAGCACCTCACACCGTTGTCAGATCACCACCCAGATTCTCACAGGACTCGACCCCCAAATCCACACCTACAACTTTGTCTTCTCCTCAAATCTCAGCCTTCCTAAACAACCAGAGGCACCTGACCTTGATTGGAGATCCTTGACCCGTAGCTCTTCCAATCCCTTGATCTGGTCGGACTGTGCTCCGCCGCAGCAATCGCCTTTCCACACCGCCGTCTTCGCCCACAGCAGCCAAAATCCTTCAACCAGCTCTGCCGCCAGACAGCGCCGCCGCGTGCTATGATACCATGTCGACGGCAAGCCTCTCAATCTCAGTTTCTGGATTGGATAGAAAGAGGATGAACACGGGAATGTCTGAGCAGCTTCTCAACTCTTCTACTCATCTGTACTAGTCTTATACAGGTTACACCCTTTTTTACTTTAAACCCCTATACAAGGCTAATATCTAATATAAGGGCCTACAACAGGTTACGACTTTTTATATCTGAGATCTTGCTCATTTGTCTAAGAAAGTCTCTCACTAATTCTTAAACAAATCTTTGAGAGGAAAGGAGATTGAGCTTAGTTGAACATCTAGCAAGAGCACCGTCTAGTGTAGTCATCTTCACTTATTACTCTTTGAGATTTGACAAATCCTATCCACCTAGACGTCAAATTGAGAGATTACGATCCGTGGAACAAGCCTCAAGCAAGTTTGTGAAGGCTCGGGATAACCTCAAGTCCACCCAAAAGATGGAGCAAGTTCCGAGAAACTCAAGATCAAGGAGAAGAAGACAAAGTACAGGGAGTTGGGGCACGCGTGCCTAGACTCACCAACAAAGTAATAGAGTTGTTGCCAATAATTTGAACTTTGGAATATATCCGATATCTTCGTCTCTAGCATATTTTTTTCGACAAAGAGCATATATTAATATCGCGGAGATCGTCTCTAGCATATACTTCTTGTATTACTTTTCCTGCATCTTGTAGCCAGATCTTGTTTAATTACTTCCCCAATCAGCTTCTAGTTGCTCTAATTCGAACTAATTTTTACTAGCAAAATGCCCGTGCGTTGCAACGGGCGGCGATTTTTTTCACAATATTACATGTGCACGTCAGCACGCGGAATCATCATCATCTTAATGATTATCCCGTGCGTTGTCTCTTGTTAGTTATGATTTATTTCATGATGCGTTTATGATTTTGCCATAAACTTTAGGGATTTCGTATTCCTCCCCATCTCCTAACCATCTCGCTCGAGTTCAGGAAATAGGCGTTGCTAATAAAAACAACTTGCACATGTTGTTCTGGTAACTAAAAATCAATAGATAGATGTAAGAAACTAATCTCATTGGAGCATGTAAGAATTGTTTCTTGAGATGATATCCTGGAGTCTGAAGGCAGTTATTGCCTAACTCCAGGTCCACACGCTTGACTGTGCTTCCTGGGCGTAAATTAGGCATCAAACGGCTGCTGCCTCCTAGGCCCCTCGATCATAGTGATCTCACCTCTCGTATACATGCAAATAATTAAAAATCGAGGGGATATACCTATATAGGTGAAATAAATGGGTGTTCCTCTTTTACAACAGTATTGCACAATTGATGAGATTGTGACTTAAAATCCCCGATATCATATGGCATTGAACATAATCCATGATATGGTTCTAGCCATACCTTGATACTTCAATTATATCTAACATTATGTAGACTATATCACAACATAAGTAAACAATTCAATTCCATTAAGTGGATGGAAAAGTAGCAGCATATGGACACATCATTGCAATGGATTCAGCGCATGGGGTGTTCCGCCTATCCGCAAGTCTTGCATTACGCTGAGCTAGCAGTGCCCGCTTTTCCTTAGGTGGTATGTTGTGCCAACATTCTCTTCGAAGGGAGTTCATCTCTTGTCTCTCCTTGGCTGGTACATTTTGCCTTGTCTGCCTCTGGCGGGCATTTCTCTCATCTATTGTTTTCTTTTGTCTGGCTGCTCTTCTACGGGCATTCATCTCCTCTCTTTTTTCGACTGTTAAGCTATTTCGGCGTGCTTTCTCACGTTCTCGTCTTGCTTTATTTCTATCTTTTCTCATGCTTACAATTGTCTCGTGTTGAGGATCGGATGGGGTTGTCAAAATAAGTTCATCATTGCATGGTGCACCATGAAGCAGTGCAAGGGAGCAAGTAGCTTCAATCCTTTCACCTTTGGAAAAAATCCATTAAGTATAACTCTAATTTAGGTTATAGAAGTCTATGAATATATCTGTTATAGTTAGCATAACAATCTTTATATGCATGCGATGCTCAAAATACAGAGGTGCAGGGCCATACCTTTGGAAGGTTCACCACGATCTGTTAGATGAGCTGACGTGAGGGTACTGTTTAGTGGAAGTGTTGAATGTGGTTGTGTTGGCACGTCATTGTAGTCATCTAGATGTTGTTGTTGTGCCTCTGACATCTACATGAAAATAGTATAAACATGGAAAGTTATTTAAGTAATCAAATCAAATATTTAAATACAATATATGGAAACAAAGCAACATTATGTGTGCATATGGTAATCTACTACAAAGACCAGTTGTTGACATATGTTTATAAATAAACATTTGCAAAAGAATAGAAAAAATTAAAAATAAAAAGGTACTGAGTTAGAAGTGGGCCGTGGGCTGCTATCTGGGCTGAGCTAGTGCTTGTGCTTGTGTTCGGATTGACCAGCGGATCTCGGCAACAAAGGAAAAAGAATGGCGTTGCCATGGCCGGCCTGTGCGTGTTGCTGGCGAGAGTTGTTGCGCGCGTGTGCGTGCAGGTGCGAGGTGAGGACGCTAAACAACGCGTGTGCAGCGTGTGGGCGGGAGCAGCGCTTGGATGGCCGGGGTGCAGGACGCGTGCGAGCTCGAAGCTCTTCGCCATGGCGGCTGATGATGGTTGGAGGTGCGCGTTGTCTGTGGCGGCGGAATGCGACGAAAGGTTGTGGGAATTGAACGTGGAACTCACTGATAATGTGGCGGCGTAGTCGATCGAGCTCGAATGTGACCGGCGATGGCGAATTTGGTGAAGGAGCTTGCACGCCGGAGTGGATGTCGAGGAGTCACTCGTCCTCGTCGAGGCGTCCCAGTCCAATTCCCCGTGTCTAGAGGAAGAAGGCGAGGTAGAGGAGCTCCTGGTCATGGTGGGAGGTGCTTGGCGACGACGGTGGCCACGAGGTTCAAGCCGATCTGTCTTTTTCTCGTACACGCGGATTAGGCTTGACTTAGGATCGGTCAGACTTTCTTATATGCGTCTTTCGATCGGAAGTAGGATGCCGAGAGGGACTCTATACGTAGAGGAGAGGAGGAGAGTTCTACCCGTCGTAGGTTTCTGCCTTTCTGTAGAGGAGAGGAGGAGAGTTCTACCCGTCGTAGGTTTCTGCCTTTCTGGGCATTGTGTTGCTCGATGGGCGAGTAGCGACGTACGTCCTTGACGACGTACCTACCGCGACGTACCATCACGGCATTAGGCCGTATTATATAGTAGAGATAATAGCCTATTCACACCCTATTGTTAATAAATCTTGATCTTTCACATGAACTCGTACATGCTTTTTTTCGACGAGAGGAAACCCCGGCCTCAGCATTAACTGATGTACACAACTATATAAATTTGTAGTGCTGATTGACTGGTACAAATCTTTGTGTGCCAAACTGAGATCCATCAAAGCAACGTCTCATTTGAATATAACAGTTCATCAGGAAATCAAGTACTATAGAATTTTTTGTGTTTATTACTTATTGGGATCATCAACATCTGCAGTCAGAAAAAAGGTCTATTTAATATGAACACCAACACAAAAAAAAAAAGATCGATCGATCACCCGTGCATTCATCTCGAATCTTGCAAAAAAGAAGAGCTCAAATGCACGCACACACCACGGATGCAGCATTTCATCACACTAGCATAGCTTCTCCCTATACATAGAGCTTATTCGTTCCTCAAGAATTAGAGGACTGGAAGGCGGGAGGTTCGGGGAGGGGCTGGTTCACGGCGAAGGAGTTCGACCGCGACACCGGCCGGGAATAGCTGGACCGGCGGAACGTGCCGGCGGCCATCTCATCGGCGGCGTCGGCCGCTGCGTCGGGGTCGGAGACCTCTCCATCCCTCTCGCCGGGGATCTTGCACTTCTCACCGAGGATGATGGCCTTCTTCCACAGCGTGTCCTCGGGGGCGTCCTGCTTCTCCCTGCGCTCCCGCTTGCTCATCCGCATCTTGTCCGGGATGTTGATGAGGTTCTTGCTGAGGCTCATGGAGACGGACAGCTTCCGCCGCGACGCAGACACCGGCAGCGCCGCCGGCGCGATCGGCCCGTGCGTGGCCAGCTCCGGCGGCAGCGTCACCACCTCCTCCTCAGCCTGAGCTTCGGCGGCCTTCGTGTCCGCAGCCGCGGCGGCGTCGGGCTCTTGGCTGACGGCTTTGGGCTTACGGCCGCACGCGGAGCACATGGACGAGGTGATCGCGACGGTGGCCGCGACGCACGCGACGAACAGGTACAGCGAAACGGCGTCGTGGGCCCCTGGAAAGAAGTGCTCGCCGTCCCGCGGCGGCGGCGGCGGCGACCACCTTGCCATCGTCGTCCCCGGCGAGGCGAGGTAGAGGTTTGCTCGGGGGTGCCGACGAGCTCCTCCTCTGCCCGAGAGGAACGAGAGGGTGCGCTCGTCAGACTTCTCTCTTCCCGCGGGGAGGCGCCCTTTCCAAATTGGGAAGGGGGGAATGGCCAGCTCGGTTTCAGGGTGTGTGGCTGAGGGATTGTACTGGTTTGATTCTTAAATTGGGCAAACTAATTTTAGAGAGACAGACATGTTGGAGAAAAATAGGGCTCGCACCGGTGTAAACTTTTTGTCAATTTGGATACGGTTATGTAATGGAGATTGTTGTACTTTTGTCAATCTGGATACTGTTATGTAATGGAGATGGTTATATTTTTGTCAACTTAGCTAGAGAGTACCCATGCCATCGTTCTAGAACCACCGGAGGAACACCTAGCTTGGGCTTGCAACTGACGTACTCATCGAGACAACAATGAAAAAAACAAAATTGGCATGACAAACTCACGGCACAATCGTACAAGCACGGTTTAACAAAATTACATGAAAGTAGGAGTTGTAAAGCGCTTGGTTCTCTACAAACATATCAAATATTATCTAATCATGACATGCATATCTCCGTTAAAATGGAAGAAGAAAACACCGCATCCAACTTAACACCATAGTCAGGGAAGACCAGACAATAGCATGTTTTGTTGGGGAATTATTTGCTGCAGGAAACTGTGATCGGCCATACCTCCGATCCATGCATGCCGGCCCGCCTCGGTGCCATCGAGTAGGAAGGAACTAGGGTCGCACACTCGCACGGGTTGATCACATCCCAAAGCCAAAGAAGCCGTTTAACAAGGACTGCACATCCATACTTTGCTGCAGTTGCGGTTGCACCAATTGCGTAAGGTAGGACCCCACATCTTGACCCTGCTGCGGAAGCTGTGGTGCGGATTGCGCTAGATAGCCATTCAGTAAGGACTGCACATCTATACTCTGTTGTAATTGCGGCGACAACATCTGTGCTTGGTAGGACCCCATATCTTGACCCTGCTGTGGAAGCTGTGGTGCGGACTGCGCTAGGTAGCCACTCAGTAGGGACTGCACATCCATACTCTGCTGTAGTTGCGGCGACACTAACTGTGCATGGTATGACCCCACATTTTGACCCTGCTGTGGAAGCTGTGGTGCGGACTGCGCTAGGTACCCATTCAGCAAGGACTGAACATCCATACTCTGCTGCAGTTGCGGCGACACCAACTGCGCTTGGTAGGAATAGGACCCCACATCTTGACCCTGTTGGGGCAGCTGTGGTGCGGACTGTGCTAGGTAAAATTGCAGGTGGGATGGATTCGGGACGTCCACCTCCCACTAGCTAATCATTCAACTTATCCCGCTGTCCCACCTCCCTTTTATCCCAGTAACATACAAACTAATTGGATTTCTATGGGATGTCCCACCTGTCCCAGTAGGTCACTGTTATGGTGTGGTTCGGTGGTCTTCAGATTAGAGACGAACTGTGTCATTCCCCACGAGCTCAACTCCCAGCGTTCTCATGTACGGAGTAAAAAAAACTCCCAGCGTTCTCCCCGACGGCCAAGCTTCTGCCGTCCGCCCGCCCAACTCCAGCGTCCTCTCTCAGGTTCGCACCACGGACCCTCACCTCCTGCGCCGCCGGCCAGATTTCTCGCCGATCCCAGGAGTCATGCCACTAGCCATGGGGCATTCGCCGGCGCCGCCCTGGTCCGGCCACCAGTCCGTGCCGGCAGGAACTGATTTCGATTATCGCTGCCTCCCCCTGTGGCCTCACGCAGACAAGCTTCCCAGGCATCGGTCGCCGCCATGGCGCCTCACCGTGGTGCCCCGTTACCCGCGTTTCCTCCTGACCAGTGGAGGAACTTCCGCCGATGCGGCTCCCTATAGCTCCGGACGCTGAGCTGTCCCGGCCCTTCTCTCCGGCGAATTTTGGTGGCGCTCTGCACTCCCGCGAGCGTTCGTGGCGCAGCTCAATTTAGACCAGGAGCTGTGCGGGCCGCGGGGACAATGGGAGGTCAGATTGACGTAGTGAGACGGCGGCGGCACGGAGATGTATCGAGACGGCGGCGCGAAGACGTAGCGAGACGGCAGCGGTGCGGATACATAGCGAGACGGCGGCAGCGCGGCGACCTAGCGAGAATCCGGTCGGGCAAGCACAGTTCGGCTCTGCTCCGAGATTTTGGATGGCTTGCGGTAGGTACACCGGACACCTGGGCTGTCGATGGGCTCGATGGGATCCTCCCACTCGTCCCGTACGGGATTAGTGAAACTTGATATAGGGATTTTTGGGATTAGTGGGATGGGATGGGACACGGGATTAGTGAAAAATCCCATCCCAATTGAAATTTTAGTGCTAGGTAGCCCTGCGTCAATTTTTGCGCATCCTCAGTGGCCTTCGCTAGATAGCCCTCCATCAAGTTCTGCGCATCCTTAGCCGCCTGCGCCAGATAAGCCTGCAGCAAGTGCTGTGCATCCTTACCCTGCGCAGATTGTTCGAGGTAGGCCTGCAACAAGGAATGCGCATCCTTACCCTGCGGCGGCGGCGGGGATCCGAACTGCTGTGGATAGCCGTGCTGCGGCGACGGCGGTTCCTGCACTGGCGCGGCTTCTGGGTTGGCGCGGTGGTCACGACGGCGAGCCGCGATCTGCTCCGCGAGGCCGAGATCCACGACGCAGGCGGTGATCCTCGTCTCGACGTCCTGGAACCTGGCGGCCGTCATGCTGCTCGTGATCAGGTTGGGGATCCCCAAGCTAGGGTGGCGTTGGACTCGACGAGCGCAAGCGCGTCGTCGAGGGCGGCCTTGAGCCGCTCCAGCGTGGGCTTCCTCATCAGCGTCGTCGTAGCGCCCGGAGTCCCGCTGGTGGTGGAGTCGCGGTCCTCGCGGAGGATGTCGCCGACGGTGCGCGCGCGGTCGGCGAGGTCCAGGCACATTTTCCTGTTCTCACGGGCCGTCTCCGCCGCCTTCACGATCTTCTGCGCCACCTTCACGATCGTGCCTACCGCCTCCATGACCGAGCTCCGAGTACAATACGAAGACGAACTTGTCCGTCTGAGAGGAGAGGATGTGTAGTTGATTGGAGAATGTGTAGTTAGCCATGTTCTTGAAGGAAATGCGCCAGGGTAGTTGAACGGCGGGTGATCGTGGTGGCGGGTAAGCGCTGACCCTTGACAACTTCGTTAATGACCAACTTGCGTGACAACTTCGTTACTGATCAACTTGCGTTAAAAAGACGACCAACTTGCATTGTTTTGTTTCGATGACAGCTTAGCCTGTAATAATTAACATTGGATGTCAACGAGTGGTTGCTCAAGAGCAATGATCAAGGTGAGGTCTACTGTTTAAAACTTAGATCATCTTTAGCAGATCCCATATAAGTCCCGGGTCTAAAAAAAATAGTCACCGCTTACAGTTTCTGTTCCGAAAAAATGGTCCGATCAAATCCTCAAACGATGTTCCATCTGGATTATTTTTTTAGTGGAAGCAGGATATTTGACCCGCAAACGTCATATCTCCAATTTTGGAGTCGATTTTTAGTGGGAACTGGAAAGACAACTTTAAAGCTATACCGACATATAATATGTTGGGAGAGACGAGGATATAGCAGCCCGTCTTCTGTCGGTACAGGTTTAGCTGCCAATTAACTGTCGGCAGATATATAACAACTGCTTAGCTGTCGGTAGAAGTGCCCACAGACATGTTAAGTGTCGCATAGTTCCACACGTGGCGGACAACTAGCTAACCTGAGACTTGGCGGGCGGCTGGAAAATTTCAGAGTGAAAATTGGGACACTTGGGTGCGCGACTGGAAATTTCGGGGTCAAGTCTCAAAGCACCCCATCCCCTCCCGCCGCAGTCCCAAATCAGATCTACCCACGCCATTGACGCCAAGCTCCATTCTCCCATCCCGCCTCCTATCGCCGCCGCCTCACCACTCGGCCTGCTGCCCTCGCTCATCTTCGGTGCCCCAGGTCCTCCACATCCCGGTCGTACCCCTGGTCCTCCTCATCTCGGTCATCTCGTCCTCGACGCTGCTTGTAGTTACAACCCTAACCCTACCGCCGCCAACGCCCCAGCTCTGGCTGCAGCTTCCACATCGCCGGCCGGCCAAAGCAGGTACTTACTTCATCCCTGTTCGCCACCTTGCCTACCACCATGTTTACAAGATCTCAGGACGGGACACCACCAGGACTCCTCGGACCGCAGCGCTAGGACCAGGATCTCTGGACGGGAAGCCGCCCCCATTCCACGGACAACGCTGCTGCCTCTACGGCTATAGGACGGCACCCCACTCCCTGGACCAGGCCGCTACCTCCCAAGCGGCGGGACGTCGGCTCATCGCTTGGCAGAACGGAGATGGTGAGTTATCCCCTCGCCCGCCCCTGACCCTGCCCCCATACTGTTTCCCTTTATGATATGATGTTTCGCTGTTTGTACAGGCTATTTAGAGAAGTGTAATTTGGGGCTACTTAGTAGAAGAATTAAATCATATTGTGTTCACGTGAATCTTGCTAACTAGGTAGGTGTGCTTCATCCCCTAATTTATTCCATGTTAAGAGTATTCCGATTGTTATTTGTTTCAGCCGTGGTGTAGTGCCTATATAAACCCATGTACTCCTGTTGAATCAATACAAGTTATTATTCTTTCCAAATTACATGGTATCAGACGCCTAGGTTTTCCGCACCTTGGCCATGGCGCCGCCACCCAAACCGCCGCCGCCGCCGCCCAAACCCCTCTTCTCCGCGGCTGAAGCTCGCCAAGCCGATATCCTCTACCCCTCTACTCCTTCTTCCTCTACCCACCAAATTGTTACCCCCCAAAACCCTCCTCCGCCGGCCTCAATCTCCCTAGCCGACACAATCGCCGACGTCTCCCCATTCATCCCCATCACTCTCGACCTCGCGTCCCACAATTACTACCATTGGCGCCATCTCTTTTATATCCATCTTGGCCGATGTGGTCTTCGCGATCATATCAATCCACAATCGGCCCCTCAACCTCGCAATCCACGATGGGTACAGGACGACCTCGCGATCATCCAGTGGATCTACACCCGCATCTCCACCGAGCTCTTCAATCTCGTCTCCAATGATGACGCCACCGCCGCTGATCTATGGCTCTCTCTTCAACAGCTCTTCCAGGACAACTGCGACGCTCGCATTAACGCCCTTCATACCGAGCTTCGCACCACCACCCAGGGCGACACAACTATGACTGTCTTTTGCCAACGAATCAAGGCGATCGGCGATGAACTCCGCGAGCTTGGCGATCATGTGGAGGACCGTACCCTCATCAACGCTCTTCTTGTCGGCCTAGGAGAGCAATTCGAGAAGCAGGTCGCCTTCATACCCATGATGCGGCCCTATCCAACCTTCGCCGAGGTCCGCTCCATCTTACAGCTCGAGGCGATGAATCAAGCACGCAAAGCAACCCGGCCTCCTCAGTTTTTTCACACCATCGCAAGGTCGCCCGCTCCTCAACCTGCTCCTGCTGCGGCTCCTGCTGCCGCGCAACCACCTCCAGGATGGCGTCCAAGTCCAAACTACCGCGGCAAGAATCCGGTGTACCGTCCACCGCAGCCTCGACTTGCTGCTCCTCCGCCACCACCGAATCCGCCACCGACGAACACGCAGATTGCTGCCACTCCTCCACCAACCTGGCGCCCCCAACACGACCCCTGGACTGGTCTCGTTCAAGCGTGGCCCATGCCGTGGACTGCCCCTTCTCCCTACGGCGCCCCTCCAGCCTACTCCGGTGCGTGGAGTCCTGGCCTTCGCCCGTCCACCGGCTCACCAGGTCTTCTCGGCACACGGCCTCCTGCTCAAGTCTACACCGCGCTCACGCCAGGATACGCTCCACCAAGCTATTGTAGCGCCCCGACCCTGGAATTATACAAAGAGGCTATGTAACCCACATGCTATGCTACACAATCGAAGGGTATGGGGTTACCGCTCCCACGCAACACCTCGATCATGCCATAAACACTAGCATAGCTATCAATGTATAATAAAAAGATCAAGACTTGTGGAACAACTGGCACATCACAGACTCTACGACACAAAGAGGTCATATAGCAACTCATATAACGAGAAAGATACAAATTACACACAAAGGTCACAGACCCATCAGTACAACAAGCGGAAGCCAAATATGTTGTCTAAACAGCAAGATCCAAAATATGGCCTAAGAGGCCTACAGATAAACATCCCAGCCACCTTGTTCCACGACGTCCCAAGCTGCCACCTAGGAACCCCAGACTACTCGTTGATGTCAACGAAGAACCCACCTGCCTGCTCGGTGACGTCCTCCTCTGAAACAAGTAATAAATCAACAAATAGATACTGAGTACGGCATACTCGCAAGTTTAGTAGGGCGATATAGGCCCAATGATGACAAGGCTCTAAAGCTGTATATCGGTTGTTTTACATATAGCTAGTTTTTATTTATAAAGACATAAACGACTCATGGCATTGACTACCTAAAAGGTTTTTTCATAAAGGGGTAAGATAGTAGACTTTTATCTTCGGTTCACATTGAACCCATAGTAGCCATTTCTCACCACTCATCTCCACCAAGGCACTCCCTCGAATCACCCTCGAGGAAATGAACCTCTTTACACACATTGAGTTGCAACCTCTAGTTGCCAAATTTTAATTAAGTTAAGGCTATGGTCTCGTATATCCGTTCCCAAGTTGTCCATAACCGTGGACATGGCTTTTCGAAAGATTAAATCCTGCAGGGGTGTACTAATTTACCCACCGGTACCGTCCGGCTCGCCTGATTAGCTCTCTTCCGGGGAAAGCTGGCAAGTGGGCGCGGTTAAACCTTTACCTCGCATGAGACTATCCAAGGATCATCGTGGCGACATGACAAGTTTATCCAGCCTATTTCAGCCCCTGCGCCCATCGCCACACCCTAACACCACACACCCTCTTCATCGCGCCTTCGTCCACCTGCAACTCACACGCAAATGGAAAGCGCAAATCTAGAGGACCCTTGGATACGCCCGCACAAGTTATTTAGTTAAAGAGGATTCCATATGTCCCCACCGTTGGAAGCACGCTCAGTCTTGGTTCTAGAGACAAGAACTCGCACCTAGGGGCAAGAATGAGGCAAAATACCATCCCAGATGGCAACTCATCCAAGCCTTTTAAGCAATTTAATTAAGTACCACAAGTAACCACCATGTCCGAACATTCCATCAACATCATAATCATGGAAATAAATTACCGGACAATTTAGCATTCGACTAAGCATGGCTAGGCATAGCTAAGTATATATACCACAATTATATCTTTACTCGGTCATCACATCAAACATATGGTTCATAGGAGGGATACATGCATTGGTTTAGGGAAACATGCATTACATAGGATACTCTAGCATTTGACCAAAAGTTGACATAGAATCGAATGCAATATTATGGTGGATAAACTATTTGTATAAAACAATAGGATGCTATATGCCGAGAAGGTTAGGTTATCTCTTGCCTTGCTGACGGGGCGTGTAGCACGGAACGTCGGGGTAGGTAGGGAAAACCTCGACTCCTGAATCTATCGATACCCAAACAATCGCAGAAGAACAAATAAATAACACGAAGACAAGGTGCAATTCACAATCATGATGACATGTAAAATTTATGCAATGATGTCATCATATAAATTAGCTAACAATTTAAATGGAGTGCCAAATAATTAGTGTAATTATTTGGAAGCAACCCCATATTTAACTTAGTGATCACATTGTTTACAAATTATTACATTACGAAAAGTGGCTTAAATATGCATGAACATGACATGAATAGATAGGTATTGTTCTTCTGATCGTTTTGGTACCTCGTTTGTGATTTTCCAATTATCGATGATTAAATAGTGAATTAAATGATTATTTGAATTTTAATTCTTTTAATCATTTAAAGAATCACACCAAAGTAAAGTTGTTGTCATGATGTGATATTAGCATGATTAGATAGCATTTGTCATGCTGAGCACTTTGATATTTTATTCACAAATTTTGGGTAATTATTCATCAAGTTATGATTTTTCCCAATATTGTTATTATTTTTGCCATTTTAGTAATTTTTAATAAACAGCAAAATAATAATTTCAAAAGACCATTACAATTATACTAACAGGTAGGGTTTGTTTTTTCTGAACAATTTGGTATACCATTTGCTAAATTTGAAACAATATTTAATTAGTTATCATTTTTATTTTATTTTATTATTTTTATTTTTTTTATTTTACTGTTAGGCCGGCCTCCAGATCGGACAGGCCGGGCTACCACCCGAGACAGCCGGAATTTTGGCTGGCCCAGGCCGACACCCAGGCCGGGCAAGCGCCCGAGGCTGCCGGCCTGGCCGGCCGGGCCGGTTCCCAGGCCGGGCGCACAACGACGGCGATGGGCGGCGGCGGCGCATGGTGCGACTCCGGTGACGAAGGACGTGCGGGGACAAGAGAGAGGGAGCGTAGACGAGAGGGAGCAAGGGGAACCTAATGGGGGCGGTGCCGCTAGCTCTTGGTCGCCGGAGCGATGAAGACGACGGCGACCGGCGGCGGCCTGTGGTGATCTACGGCGACGGCGAAGCTACGGTGAGATAGAGGGAGGGCGAAGGGGTGCGCAAGCACCGCAAGCTTACCAGGGGCACTTGGATCTCTACGGTGAGGATGGAGGGGGGAGTACGGCGATGAGCACGTGTTCGACGGTGGTGGGTGGAGGCGGGGAAGACGAGGATGGCACGGCCGACTTGGGCGACCCCGCCTCGATTCCGCGCACGTGGAGGACCGGCACGACGAGGCGGAGCTAAAGGCAGTCTTCAATCTTCACGGGGAAGCTCCAGGCGATGGCGATTCGACGGCGAGCTCGGCGGCCATGGTTGAGCTTGGGAGGAAAACAGAGGGGGAGAGCGAGCAGGGGAGGGAGCAGGTGAAAAGCTAGGGCAGGGCCTCGGGTCTTCTTATCCGCCAGGGGGAGCTTGATAGTGCGCGGCATGGCGCTAGTGCGGGTACGGTGGCGACGGCGTCGGGCTGGTCGAGCACCCGTCGGTCGCTACAGGGAGGGAGAAGAACGAGATTTTGCAGGGAGCCCCCTGTCTGCAAGTTTTCATTACAATTTTGGTCCAACAGGCTTTTAGGAATTTAAGTTGAGGCACTTAAACCCTTTTTAAAATTCTGCAAAAATTCAAGTAGGCTCCACATAACATTTAGAAGCTCCACAAGAATTTGTGCTCCAAAATATAATGTTTTGAACAACATTTGTTCATAGTGTTTAAATATGGCAATTTTTGATAATTTCTAAAAGTAATCTTTATTTTTAATTTGGGGCACTTAAACAATTCACAAAATTATGAAAATATTTATGGAGGGTCCCAATAAAATAATGAAGCTCCCCATAATTTTCTTTTGAATTTTTGAAAGGTTTAACATGGTTTCAAAAATAGGAATTGATTTGCACCATTTTTGAATTCTCAAAGTTATTTCTTTGCTTGGCAAGAAATTGCCTTTGGAAAATATTCATAGAATGTATTCTTAGAATTTCCTGGACAATTTGGAAATTCAAGAATAATTTGGTTTTGCCAATTTGATTAATGCAGTTGGATTGGAATTTTGGGAAGGGTTTTGCTTCCCTTTTAAATATTTCCAATTGTTGCTTTATTAAACTTAGCAAGTTAGAAATGTATGCCATGATGCAATGAAATGAAAAAGTGAAATTTTGGCCCATATTTTAGGGTACCAAACTGGGGCTGTTACAGCTATGCTCCACCAGCTCCTCCGTACAGCTCCAAGCTACGCTGCACCAGCTCCTCAGTACATGACTACGCCCCGGCCTTGCCTGCACCGCCATTGACAACCACTCCGCCAAGCTGGGACCAGGCGGCCTTCATCGCCGCCATGAACAACTTAACCCTCAAAAACCAAGGTACGGATTGGATCTTTGATTCTGGTGCATCCTCTCATATGTCTTCAAATATGAATATTCTGTCAATGCTTTCCCCATCAAATTTTTCCTCCATTACCATTGGTGACGGATCCTCCATCCCTATCACATGTGCCGGCCAATCCTACATCCCTCATAACCAATCAAATTTTCTCTTATGCAATATCCTAATTGTTAATTCAAAATCTCATATATGTTCGACAGTTTACAATTGACAATCATGTCTCTCTTGAATTTGACCCCTTTGGTATGTCTGTGAAGGATCTGAACACGGGGAAGGTTCTCGCTCGGTACAATAGCTCGGGGGATCTCTATCCACTACATGGAGCGCTGATGTCTACTACACGCTTCTATTCTTGTAGACTTGTTGGGCCTCCAAGCGCAGAGGTTTGTTGGACAGCGGCAAATTTCCCTTAAGTGAGTAACCCAAGGTTTATCGAATCCACAGGAGGTAGAGGTCAAATATATCCCTCTCAAGCAACCCTTCAATTAAGATACAAGAAGTCTCTTGTGTCCCAACACACCTAATACAATTGTCGGTTGTATAAGTGCACTAGTTCGGCGAAGAGATGGTAAATTGCAAGTAATATAGATGGTAAAAGGTGGTTTTGTAATTCTGTAATAAAAATGGCAGCAAGCAAACAAGTGACAAAAGTGACTAAAAACGGTGTATCAATGCCTGGAAACAAGGCCTAGGCTTCATACTTTCACTAATGACTACTCTCAACATCATTAACATAATTAAACACATAATAGTTCCACAAAAACACATGCATGGTAGACGTTACTCGGCGATCATTCTTTCGTGGATCAAATAGGATGAGAACTGCGTAGGGCTACGAAAAGCACACCTTAAAGTTCGTATTCCACATCTATGGACACTTCATGCTGTCACTATCCGCATCCAAAGATAGTACTAACAAACACCACAACATATTTCTTGAATAGTCTCTTTCTTCAATAACACAAGTATCAAGAAACCTCATGATCTATTCAATCCAACAATAATAAAGAACAAACTCATGATGAAGATCCTTCCAATCTATTATCCATAGAGTCACACACAGCACCCACACTATCATCGAGATACCGTGATCACAACGGTGACTCCGTAAATTGTACTAAATAACATCACTTGAGCAAAATCATATCCATTACACATAGAGAAACATCATGTATTCAACTATACTAACAAAGCTCATGATCACAACGAAGATCACATCATGGGAGAGAGAGATAACCACATAGCTACTTGTATAAGCCTCAGCCCCAGTGAGGGACTACTCACAAATCATCCCGGTGGAAGGCATGACGATGAAGAGCCCTCCGGGATCGATCTCCCCTCCGGCAGAGTGCCGAGATCAGCTTCAGATTGGACCCCAAACTAGGGTTTTCGGTGACGGCGCGTCGGGGTCGATTTTCTGGAAAATAATCGCCGCCCCCTCGGTTTTGGGTGAAAAGGGATTTTATAGGCGTCGGAGGGGGCCGAGGCGGGCCCCACCCACGGGTCAAGGTGGGGCCGCGGCTGCCACTCGCCCCTGGCCCCTGGGTGGCCCCCCAGGTCACCCTTTGGTCCACGTGTGTCTTCCGTCGCTTAAAAAACCTCCGTAAATTTTGAGGGCAATCCGACGATATTTCCTGTTGTGGCTTTTCTGAAATACAAAAACAGCAAAAACAGGGAACTGGCACTTGGCATCTTGTCAATAGGTTAGTCCGACAAAATACATAAAAATGATATATTTGATAGTAAAAACATGTGACAATATCACTAAACTAGCATGGATCACTCAAAAATTATAGATACGTTTGAGACGTATCAGCATCCCCAAGCTTAACTCCTACTCGTCCTCGAGTAGGTAAGTGATAATAAAATAATTTTTGATGAGACATGCAACCAACACAATCATGATCAAGATAGTAATGTAAAGCATAGGATGTGAATGAAGTGATACAAAATAATTGTCTATAGTTGATAGCAAGAAAGCATTGAATAACCAAGTTGAATCATTCAAGCAAAACCTTTCGTAATTAGTATGTTAAAGACATGAAAGCAATGTGATCCACATATTTGATTAATCCACAAAGGTAATAGTTCCATGAAAAAAGTGTTTGAGAATCAAAACAAAGAAGATGTAAGTTTTAGCAAAAAGCTTCAACTTCCAACGGTAAAGTCAATATAAAGATTCATGTTTAATCTGACAATGCAATATGATCAATGATACCCAGGGTCAATGCTAGATTTTTGCTTTGGTGGAGATAGAAGGAAGAGGAAAACTGACTCAACATTAAAAGTAAAAGAAAGGCCCTTCGCAGAGGGAAGCAGGGATTAGTCATGTGCTAGAGCTTTTTTTTTTATGAAACAGTTTTGAGACATGCATGCTTTCGTCAACGACTTCACAATAGAGAAGCTATCTAGTCCCCCATAACAAGCAAGGCTTTTAGACTTGTGAGAGCAACTGGTTTTTAGAGGAGCGAGTACGCTCCTATTTCTCCTTGGTTTCACCACTGTCCAATGTTTGAGCTGATTTCTCATATTTGCATTGCGCGGAGGAGAATGGTGAGTTATATTTATATTTTTCTTAAGCTGCTCTCGGGTTGATTCAAGTGAAGACGTAATCCATCGACACCGGGTGAAAATGGGGGAAATAACCTTCCTCGTCACAAGTTATATCTAGCTCTCTACTGCACCCTCATGAGCTTAAAAACAGAGGCGCAAAAAGGAGTATTTTGAATTTTTTAAAATAGCACATGACAATTTTATTTGGAATGGAAAGAAATACCATGCATAGGTAGATATGGTGGACTCAGCTGGCAAGATAGTTTGGCTTTGGGATTTGGATGCACGAGTGAACCATACACTCAGTACGAATTTTTGGGCTTAGCAAAGAAGGTATTTGAAGCAAACATCTAAAATTAACCGGTAACAGAGTAGCATAAGACATTTATCAATCATAACCATAAAAGCTCCACATCGTCTCCAATGTTGACCAAATAATTCTTTTGATGGAAAGATTAGCTTAATGAATTAACAACTACGAAACACCACACAGTTTCAAGTTTTTAACAGTATTTTTTTACTAATCAATTCCACTCAAATAACTAGCAAGTTTAAGCATTCATCTTAATATCTCAAAACAAATGAGAAGTATCAATTATCCACACAATGATCTACAATACTATGCAGGCTTTCATTTCATTCCAATATCACATGCATAGCATTTCACCGTTCTAACACATTAACCAAGCAACCATAGCAACTCTCTAACAAATATAAGTGAAGAACAAGAGAGTTTAACATCAACAACTAGCAGCTCTAAACAAGATAAAAGCTAAAAGCGAGAGCTTACTAGCAAACAAATAGTAGCTAAGAATACTCAACAATATATAAGCGAAGCAAAGGAGTATTCAAATGAAAAAGCGGAGCGTGTCTCTTTCCCACACAAACAAAGCAAGGATCCAACAAGCATATGACCAGCAAACAAACAAAACAAAACTGAAAGTAAAAAGACGCTCCAAGCATAGCACATAATATGTAAAGTGATAAAAACGAAGTTCAACAAAGACGACCTTATGATAGTCGATGAAGATGAGGGGATGCCTTGGGCATCCCCAAGCTTAGACGCTTGATGGTTCTTGATATTCAGAGGGGGTTGAAAGTGCATGGTTGCCTCCATGTGTGGTTTTGGTAATTAATGACAATCTCTATGGACTAATGTTTGCATTGATATATATTTGTAGGTGTGTCCATTTGCGTTGCTTGATCTCCATATGTTGGAATCAAGGCTAAGGGAAGAAAAAGAAGAAGAGTTTGTGTTGATCAAGGCTAAGTGCGGGTTGATCAACACTCATGTCCAAGTGAAGATATGCCGAAGAGTGCTTCTCCCATATTGGTGTATGGGGGAGCAACATGTGAATCTTCACCAAGCAAAGCACAATCAAGAAAGGTGGTGCGTCTTGAGGAGATGAAGATCGTCTTCTTCGACCTCAAGTGGATTTATGCGCAAGGCAAAGGTATGATCTTGATAGGGTTTCTATTTTACCGGTCTCATGATGTTAGTGAGAGACCGGATTATAGGATAGTTAACCGTACTATCAAGAGGGGCTCTCGACCGAATATCTTGATCGTATCGTAGTAGAGAGCACAAACCTTTGCATCTTTGCAATCATATTTCTTGGTTGTTATTTGGATTTTATCCATGTGATAATTTAGATCTTGTGTTACTCTCCATACCAAGCTCTAGTTCATCAAAAACGGATTTCATGAATATGTTCTTGCGTTTTTTATATTGGAGGTTTTACCGGTTTGTCTCTTCTAAGAGAGGTCAAACTCTCTCCTTATGATTTCCTCCTCACATGATGGACGATGATGTGTATATGCATGATCTTGTAGGGCTTGTTATTATCTTTGAAACAAGCCCAATATCATAGAAAACAGAGTCTTGATGAAAAACTTGTTGGTTTTTGATGTTGGAGAATTTACCGGTTGTTCCTTTTTAGACAAGGTTTACCTTTCTACATTTGGTTTTATTCTCCATTATAGGACTATGATGTTTCTCTGCATGATCTTGTAGAGCTCTTCGTTGCGGTTCCAACAAGCCTAAGATCATCGAAATCGGAGTCTGGGTGAAAAAGTTATTGCAGTTTTCGTTTTGTTGTTTTTGCAGTTTTTCTGCAGGTCGGAGTCTCCGGCCCTAGACCGGAGTCTCCGGTCTGAAACTTTCTTTTTTCGTCGAACGGGTGGCGCGGCTCTGTTGCCCTGCCGGAGACACCCCGGAATGACCCCGGAGTCTTCGCTTTGGGCCGGAGTCTCCGTGGTAAGTTTCCTGCAACGGCTCTTTTTCGTGGGGACCTATAAAAGGCCCCCTTTTCCCCCAAAGTGACCAGAGCTTCCTAGCACGTCTCTACCCCCCATTGTTGACCTCTTGAAGCTTGGTTTTCTATCTATTCCTCCATGATTCTTGCCTCAAATTAGATGGAAAAGAGAGAGGAGATCTAGATCTACATTTCCACCAATCCATCTCTCCTCTAAGTGAGGGGAACCCTTTGGATCTAGATCTTGGAGATTCATTTGTTGAGTTCTTCTTTGTTCTTCCTCTCTTCTCCCCCCATAAGCATTAGTTGCTTTTGGTGGGATTTGGGAGTGAAGGATTTGAGCACTTCTTGTGTTCTTGCCATTGCATTTGTTGCATAGGTTTGTGCTCTCCATGAGGATTCGTGGAAGATTGAAGTTTGAGAAGCTTGTTACTCTTGGGTGCATTGTGTTCCCAAGAGCTTGTGCCTCTTGGGTGCATTGTGTACCCTAGACGGTTGGTGGTGTCACGAAGACTTCGAGTTGTGAAGCTTCGGCAAGATTTGGGAGCCCCCAATTGAGTTGTGGGTGTGTGCCCCAAGAAAGTTGTAAAGGCTCCGGATTCCGCCTCGAAGGATTCCGATAGTGGAAGGTGAACCAAACCCTTGGGTGCGGTTCATCGGAGAATAGGGTGAGGCCTTTGTGGCATCTTGAGTAGGCCTCTTGTGGCGAGCTCACACCCCTCCAACGAGACGTACTCCCTTAACAATGAGGAACTCAGGAATACATCCTCGTCTCCGCGTGCCTCGGTTATTTCTAGGGATTTCTATTTCTGTGCTCCTGGTTCCTTAGTACTACTCAGCCATGCCCACCCTCTTAACTTTTGCTCACTTTTCCCCTCTTCCTTGTCTGAAACTCCCGCAAATGGACAAACTGAATGTTTGCCGTTGGTCAACCATTGACTGTTAACTCTGACGAGTGGGGCCGGTCGGACTAGGTAGGACGGTGGCGCTCTTTGGACCGTTGCGTCCTGACGAGTGGGGCCGCAAGTGATAGATCGATCCCCTCTACGCTGCTCCCGACTCCTCCCCGTCCGCCGCCGTCATGCCGCCTCCGTCGCCGTTGTGCCCTCAACCCTCTAACTGTATTCCTTTCGTCGGCGACGACACGCCTCTGCCACATCTACCCCACCTCCCCATCTGGGATTACGAAGCGATGTCAGGGGAGGACACCCTCTGGCCTATCGAGCGTGGAGAGGATTGGATTGAATCAACGGCGGATAATTCATGGATTACACCTTGGTAAGCATCATTTCCCCTCGAATTTATGATAAAACTCGTAAATTAAGGCGTATTTGACCGTTAGTAGCGTTAATCGTTCCAATTTTGCTGATTTACTCCCGGCCTAACTGCACCCTTTATTTCAATCGATAGGATTGACCCTGCGCTTGCTTTCCGGCTGGCGGTTAGGATGGAAACTAGTGTGCTGCGTGGTACTAAACCACATAACCTTGGTGGATTTTACTATCCGAAGGTGGTGGAAACAAGCATTTCATTCAAAGATTTTCGCGATGCACTATGTAGACAATATCCATGGAGCAATGCGGATGCTGTTGAACTGTACTATTTCAGCAGTACCGAGCAAACATTTTTCCCACTAACTTGCGATGAGCATCTTGGATTGTTTTTTAATTTGAATGCTGACAGCAAGTTCGGTAAAATCCGTATCAATGTGCTTCAACCACGCAGAGAACGGGACAAGGGGAAGGGTGTTCAGACCTCATCTGTCTGTGCTAATAGCGAGCACGTCGGCACTCCTTGTAGGTCGAGACCAAGTAGACCTAGTGGTTCTGAAAGCCACAACGTGTCTGCTGCCGCTTCTGCTGCCACTAGTGCTGCCGCTTCTCCTCTCGCTTCTGCACCCGCTGTAGAAGAAGATGCAGAGCCTGACGAGGAAGTGCCTCGACTTGATGATGAGGATGAGATGATGTACCCTGAACTGGTTGATACATTCAGTAAACAAGCTATGGAAGATGAATATCCGGAGGAGCCCGGTAGTCGTGCTAGATTCAATGACACCGACGATGAAGAGAGGAGGAGAACATTGACAGCTTAGTTGAAGATGAATACGATGGTGAGGACATGCCAACAATTGAGTGGAACATGGATGATCCTCAGCTTACTGTCGGCACCGTATTCCAATCGATGGTGGACTTTCGTAATGCAGTGACTACATATTGCATTCTCAGTGAAAATGAATATGTGATTGAGAACAGTAAGACAAAAAGGTTCACAGTTCACTGCCCATATGACAGGTGTAGATGGAGGTTGCATACATCCCGGATGCTAAGGAGCAAACTGATTCAGGTTTGTGTATTTCATTTTGTTGATTCATTCTATTTTCAGTTCATTGTGTAATGTTTTTAAATTGTAGTTGACATCATTATATTCCCTATTTATTTTGTTTTAGATAAAAAAGTACCCACACCAGCACACTTGTCCACCTGGTGGGGGAGGGGGAAAGGCCAAAACAAAGCTAGCAAAGACTAGGTGGGTGGCAGATGCAGTAATGGATTGGTTGAGAGAAAAACCAACACTTGGTCCAACAACACTCCATGGAAAGCTATTTGAGAAGTTCAAGATTGATATACCTTACATGAGAATTTTCTATGCCAAGGAAATGGCTCTTGACATGATTAATGGTGCATGGAATGGGAGCTTTCAGTTGCTTTACACATTTAAAGCTGAAGTGGAGATGGCTAGTCCAGGGAGTGTTGTAGAGATTGACAAGCATACAGTTCAATACAAAATAAAAAAGAAGTTATTTGAGAAGGAGTGCTTCAGGAGGGCTTTTGTTTCTTTCAAAGCTTGCTGGCAGGGGTTTCTGGATGGTTGCAGACCGTATTTGGCAGTCGATGCAACCGCTTTGACTACAAGATGGAGAGGACAGCTAGTAAAAGCTTTTGCAGTTGATGGAGACAACTGGCTATTCCCAGTTGCATTTGGTGTGTTGGAGGTAGAGTCCGAGGAAAGTTGGGTCTGGTTTCTGTAGCAGTTGCACAACATTATAGGTAGCCCCCCAGGTTGCGCAACATGCTTGCAAGGGTTTAGAGAGTTTAGTAGAAATTGTATTCCCTGGAGTGGAGCATAGGGAATGTATGCGATATCTGGCGCAAAATTTCAAAAAGAAATTCAAAGGTAGAGTTTATGATGAGAATATATGGCCAGCATCATACACATGCAGTGAGAGGAAGCATGAGCACCATTTGAAAGTGTTGTATGCACACAATCCTCATGTGAAGGAGTACCTAGATGCACATCATGGAAAGTTGTGGTCAAGAAGCAAATTCAATGAAATCTGCAAAGTAGACTATGTGACCAATAATCTGGCAGAGTGCTTCAATGCAAAGTTCAAGTCGGTGAAAGAGCTTTTGGTGTGGCAAGCATTTGATAAGATTAGGCAGATGATCATGATAAAGATGGCTCTTCGCAAAAGAATTGCTGAAACAGAATATGTTGGCCATATTATGCTCCCATCTCTGATTAAGGCATTACATGCGAAGGCAAGAGGACTGAAGATGAAATGCATTCGATCGGCAACATACGAAGTTGAGGTCACATTTACTGATAATAAAAATAGGGAATGGAGGTATCCAGTGAACCTAGCAACTAGGGAATGCAGTTGTAGGAAATGGCAGATCCGTGGCAAGCCATGCATACATGCCCTACATCTCATGACGGTTATCGGGGGACAAGATGGCGAAGTTGATCAGTACATCTCTGAATATTTCTCTGTTGCTAAATTTAGGGCTGCTTATGCTTCCAATGTGCCTGCACTCCTTGGAAAAGACCAATGGAACTTAGTAGATCCAGGGTTCAAACTACATTCTCCTGTACTGACTAGACCACCAGGAAGACCGAGGAAGAACAAGATAAGAGCAGGTGAAGAGGGTCATGTAAAAAGACAACATAAGTGCAAAAAATGTGGAATCCTAGGGCACATTGCTAGGCTTTGTTCCAATCCAGTACCGGCATCATTTGGAGAAGAGGAACAATGGGCAGCAGCAAATGCAGAGGAGAATCAAGCAGCAAATGCAGAGGAGAATGAAGTGGAAGAGGAGAATGCAGCAAATGAAATTGCAATACCGGCAGCTAGGTATGTGTGCAACCTTCCCTTTTTTATGCTTTTCTTCCCTTCTTTATGTGGCTTATAAACTTATTTCTGATTGACGTAGCTCTAGGAAAAGGCCTAGAGAGGAAGAAACATCGGTTGAAGGCAGAGAATTCCTAGCCATGGCTTCTGATGGTTTTGAAGCTATAAGAGAGGAGGAAATAATTATTACTATTGTTCCATTACAAATAATTGAACCCATAGATGATCTTCAACTGGTCAGTGCAAGTACTCCACCTCCACCTCCACAACCCCAAGTGAAGACCAAAAGGAGCAACAAAAATGTGATTTTGAAACAACAAAATATCCTAGCTAGGGAAACCAGGAGCAAGAGTGTTAAGCTATCTGCGAACACAAGGAGCAAATCAAAGATTTGAATTTGAACTTTGCATGCAAGTTGTAAACTATGAACTTTAAGGATCTGTACTAATGCTATTTTGTTGTTTGTACTTATGTTATAATTTGAATTTGAAAATGTGAATTTGAAGTAGCTAAGTATGTTTTCATATCCAATCCCAGAGTTATATGTACCTATATTGTGGTCTACTATTTTCCCAATTTTTGCTATGTCAAAGGTCATACCCTAGCTCATTTCAGTCGAAAGCCATACATCTTTGAACCTCGGAGCTAATTTTTGAGAAGGGTTTTTGACAAAAACTTCCATAACACATGTTTATAATTTTTCTAGGTGGTAGGTAACATAAAAGGAGGCCATGTGAAGATTTCCCATTTTTTTTGATTTTTTTTGAATTAGTTCTGCCTAACCCTACCCCGAAATCATGACCGTAAACCCTAAACCTAAACTAAACCTAACCATAACTTCGATCCAGCGAAAACCGTCAAATATCTCTACAGAAAGTACATATTGTGGATCTAAAAATGATTTTTTCAAAAAATCATGACCAAACTATGCGGCGCTCGTAGTTCAAATCAGACCCACTTCCAGCGAAATCGACAGGATCTTGTATGGAATGTTTGAAGTAGCTAAGTATGTTTTCATATCCAAACCCAGGGTTATATGTACCTATATGGTGGTCTATTATTTTCCATCTCTTTGGATGTTCCTCTTTCGGTGAGCCGTTTTGGTACCTGCTTCACAAAAAAAGCCTATTTTGACACTAAAAAAATAAAAATGTGTTTTTTATTCAATGAAAACCCTAAACCCCATACCCAACACTATTCTACAACCAAGATACATTAGTGTGTCCAATATGGCCTCATTCCGACAATTTTTGCTATGTAAAACGTCATACCCTAGCTCATTTCAGTCGAAAGCCATACATCTTTGAACCTCGGAGCTCATTTCTGAGAAGGGTTTTTGACAAAAACTTCCATAACACATGTTTATAATTTTTTCTAGGTGGTAGGTAACATAAAAGGAGGCCATGTGAAGATTTCCCATTTTTTTTTGAATTAGTTCTGCCTAACCCTACCCCGAAATCGTGACCGTAAACCCTAAACCTAAACCTAACCATAACTTCGATCCAGCAAAAACCGTCAAATATCTCTACAAAAAGTACATATTGTGGATCTAAAAATGATTTTTTCAAAAAATCATGACCAAACTATGCGGCGTTCGTAGTTCAGTCAGACCCACTTCCAGCGAAATCGGCAGGATCTTGTATGGAATGTTTGAAGTAGCTAAGTATGTTTTCATATCCAAACCCAGGGTTATATGTACCTATATGGTGGTCTATTATTTTCCATCTCTTTGGATGTTCCTCTTTCGGTGAGCCGTTTTGGTACCTGCTTCACAAAAAAAGCCTATTTTGACACTAAAAAAAATGTGTTTTTATTCAATGAAAACCCTAAACCCCGTACCCAACACTATTCTACAACCAAGATACAGTAGTGTGTCCAATATGGCCTCATTCCGACAATTTTTGCAATGTCAAAGGTCATACCCTAGCTCATTTCAGTCGAAAGCCATACATCTTTGAACCTCGAAGCTCATTTCTGAGAAGGGTTTTTGACAAAAACTTCCATAACACATGTTTCTAATTTTTTCTAGGTGGTAGGTAACATAAAAGGAGGCCATGTGAAGATTTCCCATTTTTTTGATTTTGTTTGAATTAGTTCTGCCAAACCCTACCCCGAAATCGTGACCGTAAACCCTAAACCTAAACCTAAACCTAACCATAACTTCGATCCAGCAAAAACCGTCAAATATCTCTATAGAAAGTACATATTGTGGATCTAAAAATGATTTTTTCAAAAAATCATGACCAAAGTATGCGGCGCTCATAGTTCAAATTAGACCCACTTCCGCGAAATCGGCAGGATCTTGTATGGAATGTTTGAAGTAGCTAAGTATGTTTTCATATCCAAACCCAGGGTTATATGTACCTATATGGTGGTCTATTATTTTCCATCTCTTTGGATGTTCCTCTTTCGGTGAGCTGTTTTGGTACCTGCTTCACAAAAAAAGCCTATTTTGACACTAAAAAAATAAAAAATGTGTTTTTATTCAATGAAAACCCTAAACCCCGTACCCAACACTATTCTACAACCAAGATACAGCAGTGTGTCCAATATGGCCTCATTCCGACAATTTTTGCTATGTCAAAGGTCATACCCTAGCTCATTTCAGTCATGGTCAAACCCTACAAAACCCCGTTGACCATCTCCAAACCAGAGCGCCACACTACAACCGTCAGATATGGTCTTCTAGAAGGTTTGGCGAGGCGATCCGCGAGATGCTGGTTCCTGCAATGTGATTGGCCGCGTAGGAGTAGCCACAGATTGGCTCGTGATTACCCGCTGACGAGTGGGCCCATCGCCACTCCCGTCCCCATCCTCTCCCCCGCTTGTCGCCACTCCCGTCCCCATCCTCTCCCCTGGCACTGATCCGGTCCCCATCCACTCCGGTCGCCACAAGAGTCGTAGATCTCCCATCCCCATCCATTCCGGTCAACGACGACATGGTTTCGTGGGGCGATGGTGAGGAATCTTCCACCGATCCAAGCTCTGTTGGCAGCGATGTAAGTGGATTTGGTGTGATGGGTTAGGGTTCATATTGATTTGGGTATTTCGGATTTCATCTCTCATTTTGTCTTGTTAGGGTCCAAATACCATTTACGACTATGATTACAACGGATTAGCCGATGATGGACCTATCCGTTGTTCTTGCAATTGCGTGCCCTCCAAATTTGTTGCTTTTGAAGGATGTTGGACTGGCAGGAGGTTCTTGGCCTGTTCAGGGGAGGTCTGTCAAAAATACAAACTTTTTTTAGTCATTCAAATTAGGTTTTCGCTGTGTAAATTTCTAATAGATTCTGCTCTATCATATAGGGAGGAGAAAGATGTGACTTTGTGCACTGGGTTGATCCCGTGTGGCCTAGTCCACTCAATAATTCCCTGTTGAAGCTATGGGAAATGTATACTGAAGTCAAAGATGGTAGAGTTCGTGATGCATTAAACGATTGTCAAAGAAGGTTTGACTTGAAGGATGAGATTGCAAAGCTTCACCGTGACCTGAGGTTTGCCCAAGATGAGCTTAAGCAAGTGGTTGAGGAAAATCAGGTGACACTAGCCCTCAAGGCCAAAGCTGAACAAGCTCTGGTTGATGCACAAGCTGATTTGGAGGAGAAGAAGAAACTTGATGCATCCACTTCCAACATGCACAAGTTTTTGAGGGTGAAGGCAGAGAAAGATAGGGATCAGTTCAAAGAAGATAAGAGGAAGCTGGAGCAGACGATTCCAGATCTGCTGAAACAGAATGAAGAGTTTCGGGCAAAGATCAAGAAGATAAAAGATATCTGTGATGAGTAATCTTTGCTTCATCTTATTGGGTCAAGATCATTTATGTGTTGACCTATTATTGTTTTAGCATTTATCCATTGTAATGGACCTCTCAAACTGATGTATTATTTATGAGTTGTGTGAGAGCTGTCTTGCCAGCTCTCAAACTGATCTTTATGATGTTGTTCTTTGAATCTATTCTGAATCTGTTCTGAATCTATGATCTATTTCTTTGAATCTATTCTCAAACTGATCTTTATGATGTTGTCTTGCCAGCTCTCAAACTGCTGGAATCTATTCTGAATCTGTTCCATATTTATTTCTATTTTTTTGGTGATAAAAAAGGGGAAAAAGACAGCCTGAGAGCAAAGAAGTGCTCCTTTGCGATAATTCCAGCAAAACTCAACTAGTCGACAGAGATCGAACTCTGGTCGTTGGAACACCAAACCGCAACCCAACCACTGGGCCACTGCCACGGTGATTAATTGTTGTCGTTGGGTATGTGTGATATCACGTTGTACTTCGGCAGTGATCTATCAACCACATATACACTTCATGATTCTTTGCATTTTGACAATCAACATTGCGAGCGTATCTTCCATGTAGTTGGGGATCCGTGATTACAACTAACTAACCAAGGTCATGAAATTAATATTCCGTATTAAAAAATACGTTCCCTTCTTTTTATGCTTTTTGACACAAATTCAAGGCTCTTCTTTTCTAGCTTTTTTACATACATGGTTATGTTTTTTTTACAGATATGGTTATGTTTCCCACGTCAATAAGCCGTGCCAACAACACTTGGGACAAATAAATATAACACAACACTAATATAACACATACTAATAGATAGATAGAAGTTCTCGAGCAGTACAAGCACGACACAACTTTAATAAGTACTAAATAAAAAATAAATAAAAGCCCTAACACACTAGGGCACAACACACTAGGGCACAACACACTAGGGCACAACACACGGGGGCACAACACACGGGGGCAACACCATCTTCACGAACACCGAGTCTGGGCTTCAACGCCATCTTCAATCCTCCTCCTCCTCACCGAGATAGTAGGGGAGGGTGTGCATCCTGTTGCGGGTGGGGAAGATGCTATCGATGTCGGTGAAGATGTTGAAGGTGGTGAACGAGATGTACTCGCATCCACACCAAAAGACTTTCCCGAGGAGGAAGTACGCGTCGAAATGATTGGTGAAGTGGGCGACCAGCGCAGCCGGCGGACAACTCGCGTTGGCTCGGTGCTCATCAAGATGGAACATGACCGGTGAGCCCGCTGGGAGGTGGGCGTAGCCGGCATGGAGAAAGTACTCGGCCAACTCCCTTGCTCCCCTCCACCTTGACACCGCCCAAACGCGCAGCATGGTCTCCACGACCACGCCGGAGGGGTACCGCATCTCCGGCACGGTGGGTGGCGGGCGGAAGGTGGGCCCGTTGTACTGCATCTTCGATTGGCTTTTCGCTTCCTTTTGGCAAGATTTTGTTGAAGAAGAGAACGGCGCAAATGGAGTTGTGTGGAGGAAGAGGTAGACGGGGGTTCCCTGTTTAAATAGGCAGCAGAGACGAAGATGGAAACCGTTGTTTAATTTTACAATGCATTCAACGCGTGCACGTCGATCCATATACACTAGGCTTTACTCGGCCGGCTCTATTCACACTAATCGACGCTCTGAATCGCTGCACGCTCTGAATCGAGGTGACGCTGCACGCTAATGAATCGAGCGACGCTGCGGCTGCGTGCGACGTGCGAGGTGGGAATGCATGCATGCATCGTGGTGCATCGTGGCGCGCGTGGACGACATCGTGGCTGCTGTGCGTGAACGACATTGTGGCGGGCGCACGTGCATGGACGGTATCGTGGCGGCGCACATGAATGCATGCACTGCGCTTGAACTGCAGGACGCTGGCATCGTAAAATCAGCGATGTGCGCGCATGCACTACAGGCTAAACATCGTCGCATGCATAACAGGCTGAATCGATCGGGCAAATAAATTAATCGCTGAACACGGCCCAATGGACACAAGCACGGGCCGAATAGAATCCACAGAACCACAGCCTAACGGTCCAAAGAGCGCCACTGTCCTACACAGTCCGACCGACCCCACTTATCAGAGTTAATGGTCAATGTTTGACCAACGGAAAACGTTCAGTTTGTCCATTTGTGAGAGTTTCAGACAAGGAAGAGGGGAAAAGTGAGCAAAAGTTAAGAGGGTGGGCATGGCTGAGTAGTACTAAGGAACCAGGGGCACAGAAATAGAAATCCCTTATTTCTATACCCGAACTTTTACTTATGCAATTTACATTGTGATAGCCATCGTGCTTGAAGTTTATCTTGCTATCACCTTGTTGCTTGCCTTGCTTAGCATAAGTTGTTGGTGCACATAGGTGAACCTAGTATATTAGGTTGTTGGCTTGTTAATTTAAACACATAGTTTTATTCCGCAATTATCAAGCCCTTAAATAGAAAAAGTGTTAATCGCCTATTCACCCCCCCTCTAGGTGACATCTCGGCATAGTTTGTTCTTTCAATTGGTATCAGAGCCTCGTCTCTCTTGTTTGGCTTTACCGCCTAGAGAGTAAGATGTCGTTGGTTTAGTGCACGATTCCATGTTTATATTCAATGGCACAAATTTTAATGTTTGGAAAACTCATATGCTTAGTCACTTACGGGTCTTGGACCCCAATATTGAGCATATCTTAGATATAGGTTTTTCTCCTCCAAAGGATTACGAAAGTACGACTTTAGAGGATGATAAAAACTTATATCTAGATGCTCTAGCTTCTAATGAGTTTTGCAAATTTGTGAGTGTTGTAGTTTTCGAGTCAATCTTGCCTCTACGGAATGCTCATGAGCTTTGGACCAAGCTTCAAGATAAATATGGAGTGTCCAACGCTATTGAGGAGGATTGCTCTCCCTCCACCTCCGGCCGTGACGAGCTCTCGTCTTTGTCTACTTCACCAAAATGTGGTAAGCCACAAACCAATGTGATGGTGAGTAGTGATAGGTTTTGCAACATTGATAGTGAGCTCATTATTGATGATCATTTATCTCTATCTTGTTGCAATGCTTCATCTTTGGACCTAAACACACATAGCACTATAAATGATTTACATGCTAGTGTTGATAGTCCTTGCATATCATCAAAAATTTGCTTGGATAAATCTCTTTATGATATGCTTGCTTTATCTTGTTGCCATGGTAAAAATGATTGTGTTCCCTCTAACTCTTGCATGAATAATAATGTAGAGGAAACCCAATTTGCTATGCAACAAGATGTGAACTTGAGTAGTTCAAAATTTAATTGTTCCTCTTCATCCACCACTCATTGCCTTATGGCTAAATCTTCTTCTAGCAATGGTAATGATAATGATAATAATGATGAAAAAGATGATGAGGAAAATAATGATGCTCTCCTTCATGATAAAGGTTTAATGATTCTTAAGTCTCTTTCAAAGAATAAAATTGCTTGTTATAACCTCTATGAAATCATGAGCGCCCTTGTGGAGCGCGGGGAAACTATTGAGTCTTTGGAAGCAAGACTTGAAGAAAAGGGTAAGATTGAAAGAGATGATGCCATGGGAAAAGCATCATTAGAAGATGCTCTTGAGGAAGAGCAAGAGATTCGGGCTTCTCTTGAGGAGAAACTAGAAAATATTGAGGAGTCTCACAATGATATAATTGCTAAAATCATTAAAGAACGTGACCATGCTCATGCTAAATATAAAGTCACGAAAAAGGAAAATGCTAGATAAAATGAAGAGTTTGCTAAGCTTTCTTGTTCTATTCCTAATGTTAATGATGCTTGTGCTACTAACTCCATTTCTTGTGAAGCATCAATTTTGAAGGAGAATGTTGAGCTAAGGGCTCAACTTGAGTTGCTAACTAGAAAGTATGGGAAGTTGGAAGAAAGTAATGAAAAGCTATCTAGCTCTAATGATGATCTTCTAGCATCCTATGCTAGTCTAAAGTTATCTCATGAGGCCATCACTACAAAGGTAACATCTTGTGAGCCTCATGTGGACAATCGCACAACTTTAATAAAAAATGCTATATTGCCATGTGCTAGTCCTAGTAGTTCATCCACTCGTAATATTGGCACATCTTGTGATGAATTACTTGCTTTGCATTGTTGCTCTAAGAATGATGCATCTACCTCCTCTAGTACTTGTGTTGTCACTAACCATGTAGAGAAAAGAGGAGAGCTCAAGGCCCAATTCACTTCTTTGAAGAAAGGCTAGGAAAAGCGTCATGAGGGAAGAGTGCACTTAACAGCATGTTGAGTGTGCAAAAATCCCCAAATGACAAGAGTGGACTTGGATTCAACTCAAACAACAAGAACAAGTCCAAGGTTGAGAAGAAGAAGAAGAAGAAGGGCCAAGTTCAAGTCAAGAATCCGGCCAAGATCATTTGCTTCAAGTGCAAGCTAGAAGGGCACCATGTTCGGGATTGCCCAATGAAGAAGAAGCCTCTTAGTGAGAAGCAACTAGGGAAGCGGCCTCTTGTTCAATCTCGTGCTCAACCACAAGTTGAACAAAGGCCACCTCCTAAGAAGACTCAAGTCAATGCTCCTCGAGTTGAGGAGCCTATTAAGAAGAAAGAGAAGAGTCGATGTTTCTACCTTTGCCATGGCAAGGGTCACTTTGCTTCTTCATGCACCATCGGTAACATATCCAACCCTATTATAGTTGATGATGCTTATTCTCTTGGGAAGGATAGAATTGGCAATATGTTTGCCAAATATGTGGGGACTCAAAGTGGTGTCAAGAAAAGAACCATTTGGGTTCCCAAGCCTATTGTGACTAACCTCTTAGGACCCAACTTGGTTGGGGACCAACAAGCTCAAACTTGATCAATAGGTGTGTGTGGAGGACATTGGTGACTTGGCTACTTTTGAAGAATTAAGGGATCTTCATGGTTTTAATTCATCAAGCCAAGTCAATTGGATTATCACATATCTATCTCATATCCAATGCTTCCTCCTTGCGGTAACTTGTATTTAATCATTTATATACATTGAAAGTTGCTTGCTCCCTTGCATGTGTTAGTTTTGTTCCTAGCATGTGCTTGTATATGATATGCTACTTTCCTACTTGTCTTGTTATTCAAGGTTGTGTATGATAGTTGTGTATCATGTATGTGTAACTTTGTGTTGAGCTTTATTGGATCTTGTGTGGATTTAATTTGGCTCTTTGAGATATTAATGGACTATCCCATTTTGGGGGAGTGATGTGCTTTGTGCACTTCACAAACCTAAAAATGTGTGTACATGATGCACACCACCTAGTATTGATATTTCAATATTATCTAGTTACTATGTGGTATGTCATATTCATGAGAAATTCAAATTCTACAATGTCCATTAATTTCTCTAGTTGGTTTTATTTGCCTCTTGCTTAGATAAAATGAATTATCACATTATGGGGGAGTAATAATCTATGTGCATATTACAATCCCACAAAATGTGAACATTTGAGGTTTGCCACTTAGATTTGATATTATATTTTATCTCATTCCTTTGTGGCATGTTTGCTCGAACAAGTTCTGATTTCCTTTTTTGGTTATCTTTTGGCTCTTGTTTGCGTGAGTTTGCTTGGTGTGGTTTTTCTCTAATATCCATTTCCATATATTATGTGATAAACCATTTGTTTCATTTTATTCTAACCATGGCTTTGCCGGTTGGTTCGAATAGTTGAAACTACCAACAAGCCTTTTTCAAAATAAAACACCATATTTCATATTTCTTATTTCTTATGTTTTATTTCTTATCTCTTGCCATATGCTTGTTTGTTGTGAAGTTGGTCTTGAACATCATTCCTATATACCACCGAGAAATATCTCTATATACTCCTTGTCCATGACAAGTGATACTAGTGTTTGTGGTGGATTTTGTAGACCATCTTCATATTGGCTCTTGTATTGTTTGACTCCCTTTGTCTTCCTTGCCCTTTGCATGGATCCTAATTTTCAATTGGTAGTGTTTAGTGTTGTAAATAAAATATGGAGAGTAATGATCCCTTGTGCGTGTATTTTGTATTCAAATGCAAATATCAAAGATAATGCATGAATCTTGGGGGAGCATTCCTTTTATTTAGAACACTATCCTATCTATCAATATTTGATCCTTTCAATTGGCATTTGATTTCTATCGTATGTGTTTATGGAAGACAAATCTTTTTCTCTTGATGCTTTGTGCCATCATGAAAAGTGTAGAGGGTGTTAGGTTTATTTGGTGTAACCTTGCTCTCTCTTGGGAGTTTGCTTTCTCATTCCTCGTCTTGTGTGTTATCTCCTTGAATGAGAAAATCCTTTGAGCATGTCTCTTTCCTTTTATCTTATATGCTCATTGGCCTTGCCTAGGTACCTTCAATTGGTGTTAATTGGAATTTAATATCTCCTCCATAGATATTTGTTTCAATTGATATTTATTGTGGGAGTTTTGATACCTTATTGCTTTATTTTACTTTACTTGATTCCGGTCAAGTATTAACCTCTTCTTGGTATCTTTTCTCCTAGTTGGTATCTTATGTTCAATTGGTGTCTTATCTCTCATGTGTTGTTTGATTTGATTCCTATTGATATCACACTTCATGTGTTGATGTGTTTTGGAATCAATCATATGTTGATTTGATTTTGTCCTCAATCATGTGTTGATTTGGATTTTGATATAATTTGGACAACCTTTTGTGTCACACTTTGGTGTGCTCTCCTCTTGGTTTACTTGGTGTTTTCGTCCAAATTGTATCTCATTTGGTTCTTGAAAGACCTTGTATGTTTATCCTTTAACTTATATATTATATGGCATGCTTGTCTTTCTAGTTCCAATATATAGGGGATACTCCACCGAATCCTAAATTGGCTAAGATGTGCATGAAATTCAATTTCATATCTATATGCACATATTTATGTGGAGTGTTTCCTATATATTGTAGTTGATCTAACTACTATGGAACCCAATGAGTTTTTGAACCATTTTGTACTCTAATTGTGTTTTAGGTACAATTGAGAAGCGTTGGAGGCTTGCCTCACTCATAAGGAAGGTGTTCTCACGATGTGATTTTAGGAGTCAAGCTATGATGTCTAACAAAGGATCATCTTCGTCATCACCAATGCATCTCGGTAACAAGTATCAATCCCATGCATACTTTTCTAGTCTCAACCTTGTGTAGGTTGCTTCTTGGCATGAAAGCTTTTATGTGCAATTGGTGTGGTTTTGGCCTTTTTCTTCACTTGGTATATCTTTGTGGTATTTGTGATGAATTTGCAAAAACCTTTACTTCAATTGGTTTTATTTCTTTGTGATACTTGTTGCCTATCTCAAAGCATCTTCACTATCTCTTGTTCTCTTAGTGATATGTGTGATGTTTTTGATATTTTTTTGAAGTTCATTTATATACAATGAAATAAATTTGAGCTATGTGCTATGCTTTTAAGAAACAATCTCGTTTGTACATTTATGACTTCCGTTTGGATACCTTGGTCTTTACTTCATCAACTATTTCATATGTGCAAGTTTCTTTGTGGATGTATATCATCAACGATTTGTCCACTTAGAAACCTATACATATGAGATAGGTCACCTTTTAGTTGGTATCCCATTTCTTTCGAGCCACCTTGTTTTTCATCTATAATTCCTTGGTGGCCCCAAATTTGTCTCGTGAGTGCTTGTCTCTTTTCTATTTGCATCTTTGTGCACTCACATTTTTTGAAGATCTTTGTCTTCATGCTTATCACGGTGAGCATGTTGATTTTATTGGCTAAATGTTCTCACTAGCTCTTGGCTTTTTCAATTGGGTTTAATTTCCAATTGGTATCCTTGAGCTCGTGAACATATTCTCTTTGAAAAGATCCTTTTATCTCGGTTGGGCCTATCTTATGTTGAATCTTTAAAAATTGGTATCTCCTTATGGCTCAACCATATCTTTGGTGCAAGTGCTATGATTTGTTTTTTCTTTATGCACACTTGCACTTGTTGCGTGTTCTAGATGATTTTGGGGGAGTGAGGATTCCATATTTGTGCACTCCTCAATATTGCATGAACATTGGGGAGCTTCCTCATTTTTATTTAGAACATTTGGATCTCTCGATTGCTTTTCTCCTTTGTGGAGATGTTTAGAATGATTTCATCCTTTTGCAATCTTTGGATCCTCAATATAGTTTGATTTCCTCTAATTATTCGTCAACGGATATGTGTATTTATTTACACACTCATATCTTGAGCACTGCACACCTTTTGGAGGAACTCTTATTATATTGGCTTTCTAAATTTTTCTTCCCATTTCGGCAATCGATGCCAATGGGGGAGAAGTTTAGAGGGTTTAAGGGAATTTGGGTTTTATGCTTTTGTTGCATTTGCCTGTAATGCGCTTTGCATCCTTGCTTGATTGTCGGATGCTTTATTCATTATATAAACCCTCTTAAAAAGGGATTGTCATCAATTACCAAAATGGGGGAGATTGAAAGTGCATGGTTGCCCCCATGTGTGGTTTTGGTAATTAATGACAATCTCTATGGACTAATGTTTGCATTGAGCTATATTTGTAGGTGTGTCCATTTGTGTTGCTTGATCTCCATATGTTAGAATCAAGGCTAAGGGAAGAAAAAGAAGAAGAGTTTGTGTTGATCAAGGCTAAGTGCGGGTTGATCAACACTCATGTCCAAGTGAAGATATGCCGAAGAGTGCTTCTCCCATATTGGTGTATGGGGGAGCAACATGTGAATCTTCACCAAGCAAAGCGCAATCAAGAAAGGTGGTGCATCTTGAGGAGATGAAGATCATCTTCTTTGACCTCAAGTGGATTTATGCGCAAGGCAAAGGTATGATCTTGATAGGGTTTCTATTTTACCGGTCTCATGATGTTAGTGAGAGACCGAATTATAGGATAGTTAACCGTACTATCAAGAGGGGCTCTCGACCGAATATCTTGATCGTATCGTAGTAGAGAGCACAAACCTTTGAATCTTTGCAATCATCTTTCTTGGTTGTTATCTGGCTTTTATCCATGTGAGAATTTAGAGCTTGTGTTCATCTCCATACCAAGCTCTAGTTCATCAAAAATGGATTTCATGAATATCTTCTTGCGTTTTTTATATTAGAGGTTTCACCGGTTTGTCTCTTCTAAGAGAGGTCAAACTCTCTCCATATGATTTCCTCCTCACATGATGGACTATGATGTGTATATGCATGATCTTGTAGGGCTTGTGATTATCTTTGAAACAAGCCCAATATCATAGAAAACGGAGTCTTGATGAAAAACTTGTTGGTTTTTTATGTTGGAGAATTTACCGGTTGTTCCTTTTTAGAGAAGGTTTACCTTTCTACATTTGGTTTTATTCTCCATTGTAGAACTATGATGTTTCTCTGCATGATCTTGTAGAGCTCTTCGTTGCGGTTCCAACGAGCTCAAGATCATCGAAATCGGAGTCCGGGTGAAAAAGTTATTGCAGTTTTCGTTTTGCTGTTTTTGCAGTTTTTCTGTAGGCCGGAGTCTCCGGTCTGAAACTTTGTTTTTTCGTCGAACGGGTGGCGCGGCTCTGTTTCCCTGCCGGAGACACCCCGGAATGACCCCGGAGTCTCCGGTTTGGGCCGGAGTCTCCGGCCTGGGCAGACCGGAGTCTCCGGGGTAAGTTTCCTGCAACGGCTCTTTTTCGTGGGGACCTATAAAAGGCCCCCTTTTTTTCCCAAAGTGACCAGAGCTTCCTAGCACGTCTTTGCCCCCCATTGTTGACCTCTTGAAGCTTGGTTTTCTCTCTATTCCTCCATGATTCTTGCCTCAAATTAGAGGGAAAAGAGAGAGGAGATCTAGATCTACATTTCCACCAATCCATCTCTCCTCTAAGTGAGGGGAACCATTTGGATCTAGATCTTGGAGATTCATTTCATGAGTTCTTCTTTGTTCTTCCTCTCTTCTCCCCCATAATCATTAGTTGCTTTTGGTGGGATTTGGGAGTGAAGGATTTGAGCACTTCTTGCGTTCTTGCCATTGCATTTGTTGCATAGGTTTGTGCTCTCCACGAGGATTCGTGGAAGATTGAAGTTTGAGAAGCTTGTTACTCTTGGGTGCATTGTGTTCCCAATAGCTTGTGCCTCTTGGGTGCATTGTGTACCCTAGACGGTTGGAGGTGTCACGAAGACTTTGAGTTGTGAAGCTTCAGCACGATTTGGGAGCCCCAATTGAGTTGTGGGTGTGTGCCCCAAGAAAGTTGTAAAGGCTCCGGATTCCGCCTCGAAGGATTCCGATAGTGGAAGGTGAACCAAACCCTTGGGTGCGGTTCATCGGAGAATAGGGTGAGGCCTTTGTGGCATCTTGAGTAGGCCTCTTGTGGCGAGCTCACACACCTCCAATGAGAAGTACTCCCTTATCAAGGAGGAACTCGGGAATACATACTCATCTCCGCGTGCCTCGGTTATTTCTATACCCGAGCTTTTACTTATGCAATTTACATTGTGATAGCCATCGTGCTTAAAGTTTATCTTGCTATCACCTTGTTGCTTGCCTTGCTTAGCATAAGTTGTTGGTGCACATAGGTAAACCTAGTATTTTAGGTTGTTGGCTTGTTAATTTAAACACATAGTTTTATTCCGCAATTATCAAGCCCTTAAATAGAAAAGGTGTTAATCGCCTATTCACCCCCCCCTCTAGGCGACATCTCGGCATAGTTTGTTCTTTCAGGGGTGCCATGGGGGCATCCCCAAGCTTCACCTCTGATCCATCTTCAATTTCTTCATTGTCCTCTCCTTTGGAACTTAAAAACTCTCTTCACACAAAACTTCTCATAAACAGATTAGAGGGTTAGTGCTTGTCGCAACAGTGGAACATGGGGTTCCCCTGATGCAGTAAAAGTGGGTCCATCGCACATGAGCCCACCAAGGAGGCACTCAAGGCCAAGGCTCAAGACTGGCAGATGGCCCCCCCCCCATCTGCCCCACGGCGTCCCGACGCATGCGACATCGACAACCAAGGCCAAGGACTCGGGGACCCTCCGGGGCCCCCCTCGACCCGGAAGCAGGCACGGAGGTCCCGGGGACCCGACGCCCGGCAGGAGGCCAGGCTCATTCCCGGGAACCAACCTCCGGTGCGCGAAGGGGATAAGCTTGCCAGCTCTGGCTGGAAGCTCCTAGAAGACTTGGGCGCCAAGAAGATGGAGGCGCCAAAGGGGGGCAGAGGCAGAAAAGTTGTCAGCCCCTGTCCGCCCTCTCAGGAAAAGGTGGGCGGCCTCACCTGCCCCCTCGGAGAAGAATACTTGGACGAGAGGAGGCCACGTCGCCTCCTAAAGAGAACCCGGAGGGGTTTTCCCGCCAAAACCCCTCCGGCCCCAAGGGTGCACCTGTGGTATCCCCTTGGCCTATAAAAGGAGGACCGAGGCACCCAAGGGGAAGGGGGGAAGGAAGAAGAAAGGGAGAGGTCCAGAAGAGAAAGAAACAAGTCCAGAAGAGAAGGAGGCTAGGCTAGGTAGCGCACCAGTCTCAGAGTAGCTTAGGCGAGAGGTGATCTCCTCAGGGTCAGGATCTGCTCGTCTTCAACCTCTAGCCAACACCTCCCGGGTTCTCACCCGCAACCACCCTTATAAAGCTACACCATGATACACCTCTCAATCCAGACATGCAGGAGTAGGGTTGTTGGCTCCGGGCGGCCCGAACCTGGGTAAACTCCTTGTGTCTCTGTGATGCTTGCTAGTACGTAGATCTCGAGCGCCGAGCGAAGCCCCCGGGTGGAAGAAGTTCTTCGGCCTCCTCTGCGCCCCATACCGAACCTAAAAAGGGGGTATCCTTTACTCCCGATGTCCGTGATCCAAGACACGACATCTGGCGTGCCAGGTAGGGGGCGCAAGTGCTGATTTCTTCTTCGTCGACTTCGAGATCTTTGAGGAGATCTGGTACGCCAGATTCTCCGGATCTTTCGGCCGGATCTCCCTCAAGGTCATCGACAAGGTCTCCGTCGAGCTCAAGGTCATCGACAAGGTCTCCATCGAGCTCAAGGTCATCGACAAGGTCTCCATCGAGCTCAAGGTCATCGACAAGGTCTCCGTCGAGCTCAAGGTCATCAACAAGGTCTCCGTCAAGCTCAAGGTCATCGACAAGGTCTCCGTCGAGCTCAAGGTCATCGACAGGGTCTCCGTCGACCTCAAGTTCTCTAGCAGGGATGGCGCGGAAGAAGAAGGCCAAGTCCAGTGAGGAGTACCTACGGTACCCGGGACTTGGCTTCGACCCCGAAGAAGCTTCAGTGACACTGTCCGCGCAAGGTCTCGCCAGCAGGATTCGATTCGTGTCCCCGGTGGCTCGGGCCGAGGCAGCTGCAAGTGGGGGCTTGCCCCCGGGATGTAGTACAGGCATTGACGCCCCTCCTTCCCCGCAGACGCGCATGGTGAAGGAAGAGCTCTGCTTGGAAACTTCCCCGTCGACTCTCCCGTTGGAGGAGGAGCGTCAGATTCAAGGTCAAGAAATTGAGGTCACAAGGGACGAACCGTACGTGCCGCAAGAAGTCTGGCTCCCCTTGGGCGAAGATGGACAACTGGGACTCTGGTGCTCATTCCATCGAACCGACGAGCACCACATCGATGACTGCCGCGAACTCAGAAAGTGCCCAAGGGACGAAGGATGCTACATCTGTGGAGAACTTGGTCACTTCAGACGGAATTGCCCTTTGAATTCAAAACCAAAGAAAACCCCGGAGAAGAAGAAAACATCAAAAGCTGTTGCAAACGCCTCCACCCAAACCGACAACCCGCCTTCACCACCAGTGACCCCCACGGGTCCATTCGTGACAGCCTCTGACTGGGATCGAGCCTACTTCAACAAAAGTCAGCCAGAGTGGGACCTCCCGGGTCACGTCGTGATAATACGCCCAGGACCAAGTGGGCCGCCGCAAAAGTATTAGATTGCAAAATGGTTGGCCTCCGGGCAACAATGAAAAAGACCAGGAAGGGTCTCCGGACCGACACAGCAAAGGTGTCAGCAAGGCGGGCGTTCTTTCAAGCCGCGCCGGGAGTGAAAAGGGGGTCTCCGGACCGGCATCATAAGAATGTCAGAAAGTGGACGCGCCTTCACGCGGCGTCAGGAGTATGAAGGTCTCAGGACCGGGGTCACGGGCCCCAGCAATAAGGTCCTGCGCCAGTAAGGATGACTAGGCAGGCGGCTATTTCAGCGGGAATTCCTAGCCCTGCGGGTAATCGCGGGCAGGGCAGAGTTGTGTCTTAAAAGCGGCACAGAAGACCCGCTCTGGCGGCAGCGCGACGAAACAATTGCTGAAATAGCCAAAAGGAGGTCGACATTGAGCTAAGTATGAAACATGCTTGCACGGGCTTTTCCTTCGTTGCTTCTGTTTTATGCATCTTGGCTAAGGCGAAAGCGGGCGTTGTTTTGAGGTGGCGCCTCCGCGACTAAGCTGTCCGTTTCCCTCGGGCAGTGGAATCGTGGGCTGATGTTTGCGACGGTCAAAAAACGGTGGGTTCTTGGGGGGATGCGCCCTGTGTCAGTGGCTTAGATCTGTCTGAGTGCCCACGGCTGGTTACCTCTCACGCTCATTAACCCTTCCCGAGAGCGTTAAGCCTCCAAGGGTGCAATAAAACGGATAAAACTTGGGAAAAGTTATTTACATTCAGAAAGGCGCAAAATACGCAAAACACAGTTCACGTTTCTTGGTGTTGCTCCATCCACTTTCAGGACCGATTGTCATCCTCGCGGGAGAAGTGCTCCATGATCTCGTCTACATGGCGGGTCACCTCGGGGTCGGTCAACATCCCGGGGGCTAGACCCTGCAGATCGGACAAGGAAGGAGGCGGCTGGCGATGTCGCCGGAGGGCCGCGACGAACTGGGTGGCCACCTGCCGGGCAGCAACCCTCCTTTCCTGGAGGGTGGCTCTGTTCACGCTGTCCTTAAGGCCACTGATGCTCGAGGCCACAAGCTCCAAGAATGATGGGTAACACCGAAGGGAGTAGGAGCGCTCCGACGGAGGGGCAGGCAGGCCCTTCACCTTCAGCACCGCCAGCCCTTCGATGATCTTCAGGACCCAGGGGTACATCTGGAGCAAGATCTCGTTGTTCCCCTGCCGATGCCGGCGGAAGTCGCTCGTCTCCTTGGCGTGTGCTTCCTTAGCCTTTGCCAGGTCCCCTTGCACCTCTTTGAGGTGATCGAATAGCTTCTCCTGGCGGTCCCAGGTAATCTGGGCCTGCGATTTGCTCGTCTCTGTGGTTGCCAGGCTTTCGGCGAGCTTCTTGGCTTCGTCTTGGCGCACGATGGCCATTCGTTTGGCGGCTTCGTCCCGGAACTTCACCGCTTCTTCCAAGATCTTGATCTTCTTCTCCAGCTCGACTCGATGGGCGCCCAAGCTTTTCTTGGATTCCTCGGCCGCGGCCAGGGCCGTCTTCTGTGTGTCGATAGTGGCCAGCAGGGCCGCTATTCTCGACGCTTGGCCGTCTCGCTCGCTTCGGATCCTCCGAATGTCCTCTCGAGCTTGCTTCCGGCGTTCCTTCTCATGGGCGAGGTCCTCCTTCAGTCTAGAGATCTTCCGATCTCTTGACCGGATGGCCTCGTTCTTTGCTCGGATGGTCTCCTCCGTCATCGCCTCCACCTCCATGCGAGTCTACCCATCCACGTTCAGCATCCCTTGCTCCAGGCGTTCTTTGTCGAGGGCCGCCCTGGCCTGGTACGCCTCCTCCGCTTCGAGGAAGGCCTTTTTCTGGGCTTCGAGCTCTCGGAGACGCTCCTGCAACTTCTTTTGCTGAAGGGACAGTCTTTTCTCCCGGGCGTTGAGCAGCTCTTCTTCCATCGCCACTCGCTCCTCGCGGGCCCGCACAGCTTCCTCCCCGGAGGAAGGTGCTGGCTCCTGCTGCTTGAGTTCGGCCTCCGCGAAGGCCAGGAACTCCCTGACGTTGGGAAACGTCCATGTGAACTGCGGCTCCGGGGCCGCCGTCCGCTGCTCAGGCCGGGGGCTCGCGGGCTCCAGCGCCTGAGTGTCGCTGGGTGCTTGCTCGGACTCTATGTTGGGATCGGTGTGACACACTGGGGGGCTCAACGTCTCCTTTGCCCCCGGCGCGGTTTTCCGCTTCATCGACATCAGCTTCCGGGCGGGCCGCTGGGGGCTCGACATCACCTCCGTCCTCAGCGCGGTCCCCCGCCCCAGGCTTTGCGTTGGCAAACGAAGAGTTAACCTCTGGGAACCTACGAGTTCCCCGGGGACAGCAGTGGCGACTCCGGGTAGCTTTACCTGGAGGTGGCACCGAGGATGCCGGGTCCCGACCCGGGGCGCTTGCTCCTGCTTATGGATGGGTGATGTCCGGTTTGCCATCGATGGCAACCCCGCGTCCCCTGCCTCCGGGAGTTCCGCTCCCGGAGAGGCTCTGCTGGGAGGCAGACGCTCCCTTGCAGTTCCCGCGGGGCTTTCCGCGGCCTCCCCTGCTTCGACATCTTCATCCACTCGGACGCGCTTCCGGGATCTCTCGGACTCGGAAGACCTGCAGAGCGCTTACAATGGTCAGAATTGCCGCGGCTCTGATCAAGCAGGAAAGGATCAAGGTAGGCTCCGGAGTTACCTTCGAGCCCGTTTAGCGCTGGAAAAGCCCATCGCTTCCCCACAAGATCTTCGAAGGGGTCCGGCATCGACACGCTCTCGTCGCCTCCGTCTTCGGCAGGAATCGGGGAAGTGAGTCCCCCCGTTTTCTGCCCCGCCTGCGGACTTTGAGGAGCTGGCTGCCCGGGGGGCGGCTCTACCCCAGCGTCTTTTGGTCCTGCGGACGCCTCCCCCTCTCCTTTGGGGGACGCCGGGGGAGGGGTGCGGCCCAGATCCTCTGGGCCCTCCTCTTCCTCATCTTCGTCGTCAAAGATCCTGGGCTCGTCTGGCGAGAAGTCCCCGTACGGCAGTTCCGCCGCCATCCAGGACCTCCCGCAGACCGTCAACCGGGGCATCGGAAGCGGGTCCAAGAATTCGGTACCCTGAAGCCCGTAGGCGTTACACCCTGGCATATGAGGCGCCGCGTCACCTCTCACGACACGGTCAAGCAACGAGAAGTCTCCCGCCGGAAGATCATACCGCTCCCCCGGTAGCAGGAAGTGCATCTTCCCCTTCAGCAACTCAGGCGATATGTGAGACCCCATCCCCCGGTGGATCTCCCACAACGGTCGGGACCTGCGCTGCAGAGGAGCAATCCCCCTCTGCACGAAGTCTCGGGCGATCATGGCGCCTGTCACCTGACCGCTCCGAAGCTCCGTGAACTTCTCGACAATCGGCAGTAGGGCCTCATCTTGGGAGCTGACATCTCTAGAGTTGGCCAAGCTCTCGGCTGTGGCGGTCGGCACCAGGAGGTGCGGGCTGATGCTGCCCGCTTGAACAAGGTACCAGTTCTGCCTCTAGTCCTTCCAACTAGGATGGATCTTGGTCCTCGGATATTGGCCTGCGTTCTCCTGCTTGAGGGAGAAGGACACCCCGCCCGCTATCCATCTCGATCTCCCCCTTTGGGGCATGAAGAAGTGTCGGAATAATGCCACGGAGGGCATTACACCGACGAACGCCTTGCAAGCATGTGCAAAAATGGTCAAGATCAGCACCGCGTTCGGGTGTAGATGGAGCATGTGCAGCCCGAATGCCTCCAGGACCGCCATGAAGAAATCAGAAAAGGGAGGAAGCAGCCCCATCACCGAGAAATCGTGGAACGTCACCACATCACCGTCTTGCAGGGGACTCGCCCCCGGGCTGATCTCCAGCTGGTCGCCCCCGATGAACTCCCTGCTCAGATTCTGGCGGACATCAGCAATCCTCTCCTCGCCAGCGAATGCACTCGGGTCGTACAGGGCTTGTGTCACTCTTGCTGGAGGAGGTTCGGCACGGGCGGGGCCCGCTGCCGCCCTCTTCTTCCCGCTGGTCTGCTTCTTCGCCACTGGCTTCTTCTTGGCCTTGGGCGCCATCGAATCGTAGGCGTTCTGCCTTTGGTGTCGCGGCGGTCAAGGAGGTTTGCGGCGTGCTACAAAGACGAAGACGAAGTACTCTCCGGCGGCGCTTTGAGATCTCTGTGTTTGGGAAGGAGTAACGGCTACAGTTACTTGGAACTGTGGCTTATAAGGTCCCCCACGCGTCGCGTCGAGGTCCCACCGCTCCGGCCGGCACGGGGATCGAGGAGGCGTTACGTTCGATCATCACATCCCTGTGGATTCAAAGCGAGCGTTGGCGGTCCGCGTGGATCGCAACGTTCAGAAGACTCGTGGGACGCGCACCTCCGTAGCGCGCGGCTCTGACAGATGTGACAAGACGTTCAAGACCTGACGCCGGGGACCCACTTTGACTCTTTTTGGTCATAGCCCCGACGGCAGAAGGGCGTGGCCGCCGGGACTATGCCCGGGGGCTACTGTCGCAATAGTGGAACATGGGGTTCCCCTGATGCGGTCAAAGTGGGTCCATCACACATGGGCCCACCAAGGAGGCACTCAAGGCCAAGGCTCAAGACTGGCAGATGGGCCCCCCATCTGCCCCACGGCATCCCGACGCGTGCGACATCGACAACCAAGGACAAGGACTCGGGGACCCTCCGGGGCCCCCCTTGAACCGGAAGCAGGCACGAAGGTCCCGGGGACCCGACGCCCGGCAGGAGGCCAGGCTCATTCCTGGGAACCAACCTCCGGTGCGCGAAGGGGATAAGCTTGCCAGCTCTGGCTGGAAGCTCCTAGAAGACTTGGGCGCCAAGAAGATGGAGGCGCCAAAGGGGGCAGAGGCAGAAATGCTGTCAGCCCCTGTCCGCCCTCTTAGGAAAAGGTGGGCGGCCTCACCTGCCCCCTCGGAGAAGAATACTTGGACGAGAGGAGGCCACGTCGCCTCCTAAAGAGAGCCCGGAGGGGTTTACCCGCCAAAAACCCTCCGGCCCCAAGGGTGCACCTGTGGTATCCCCTTGGCCTATAAAAGGAGGACCGAGGCACCCAAGGGGAAGGGGGGGAAGGAAGAAGAAAGGGAGAGGTCCAGAAGAGAAAGAAACAAGTCCAGAAGAGAAGGAGGCTAGGCTAGGTAGCGCACCAGTCTCAGAGTAGCTTAGGCGAGAGGTGATCTCCTCAGGGTCAGGATCTGCTCGTCTTCAACCTCTAGCCAACACCTCCCGGGTTCTCACCCGCAACTACCCTTGTAAAGTTACGCCATGATACACCTCTCAATCCAGACATGCAGGAGTAGGGTTGTTAGCCTCCAGGCGGCCCGAACCTGGGTAAACTCCTTGTGTCTCTATGATGCTTGCTAGTACGTAGATCTCGAGCACCGAGCGAAGCCCCCAGGTGGAAGAAGTTCTTCGGCCTCCTCTGCGCCCCATACCGAACCTAAAAAGGGGGTATCCTTTACTCTCGGTATCCGTGATCCAAGACACGACAGTGCTCATAAATTAAAATGCACATGTGTTCAACTCAAGACAAATTGCAAACAAATTTATTGGGCATTAGCTACTGTTTGCTAAGCCTCAGTGTGGCACTCCTTTTCTAGAGTATCACATTTGACGATAGTAAAAGAGACGAATACAAATAAAAGCTGAATCTGTCAAAAACTGAACAGTCTGTAAAGATCGAATTGTTCGAGGCACTTCTGTAGCTCAAATCATAAAAGTCAAAATTAACGAAATATAGCTAAAAGTATCAGGCTTGCTTTCTAAAAATTTCAGAAAAATATAAAATTCAGAGGATTTTTAGATTTTTGAACAGTGAAGGACAAAATTCTGTTTCTGGACAGCAAAACAAGACCTCGCACTTTCAGTGCATTAGAGGCTAAACTTGGCACAAAAAACCAAAAGAAAAAGATATAATGAAAATTGCTACAGAGGCAACAACTTCATGACTCAAGAAAAACAAAACAAACTGAAAGAAAAAAGATGGGTTGCCTCCCAACAAGCGCTTTTCTTTTAAGCCTTTTAGCTAGGCATGATAATTTTAATGATGCTCTCATAAGAATAAGAGTTGGAACATAAAAGAGAGCATCATGAAGCAAATATCAAACACATTTAAGTCTAACTCTCTTCCTATGCATAGGCATCTTGTAAGAAAATAAATCATTGGAGCATAAAGCATTAAGCATAGGAAGGCAAAGCAAGTGCAATATTAAAACCTTCAACATAAAGAGGGGAAACTTCATAAGATGAAAATTTATATAACCACGCTTCCCTCTCTCATAATAACTTTCAGTAGAATCATAAGAAAACTCAATAACATAACCATCACATAAAGCATTTTTCTCATGATTCACATGCATAAAAGTATTATTATTACTCTCCACATAAGAAAAATCTTTATTATTAGTATTAGTGGGAGTAACACAATCATAATCATCATTGTAATCATCATAAATAGGAGGCATATCAGAATCATAATAAACTTTTCCCTCAATAGTAGGTGGACTGAAAATATCACATTCATCATTATAATCATCATATATAGGAGGCATAGTATCATCAAAGCAAATTTCCTCCTCAAAGCTTGAGGGACTAAAAAGATCATATTCATCAAAATCAGCTTCCCCAAGCTTAGAATTTTCCATAGCATTAGCAATAATGGTGTCCAAAGAATTCATGCTAATAACATTGCTACTATAATGATTATTATGCAAATAAAGTTCCATAGGTTTTTTAATTTTCTCTTCAAAAGCATCATGACCAATTTGAAGATAAATTTTATAAAGCTCTCTAATTTTTTTGTTGTTTTCCATTAAACCGAACTAGTGAAATAAAAACAAGAAACAAAAAGATTTAATTGCAAGATCTAAAGAAGATACCTTCAAGCACTCACCTCCCCAACAACAATGCTAGAAATTAGCTTCGTCGTCGGAGTGTGAGTACCTCCCCGGCAACGGCGTCAGAAATTAGCTTGATGTCTACTACACACTTCTATTCTTGTAGACTTGTTGGGCCTCCAAGCGCAGAGGTTTGTAGGACAGCGGCAAATTTCTCTTAAGTGAGTAACCCAAGGTTTATCGAATCCACGGGAGGTAGAGGTCAAAGATATCCCTCTCAAGCAACCCTGCAATGAAGATACAAGAAGTCTCTTGTGTCCCCAACACACCTAATACAATTGTCAGTTGTATAGGTGCACTAGTTCGGCGAAGAGATGGTAAAATGCAAGTGATATGGATGGTAAAAGGCGATTTTGTAATTCTGTAATAAAAATGGCAGCAAGGAAACAAGTGACAAAAGTGACTAAAAACGGTGTATCAATGCTTGGAAGCAAGGCCTAGGCTTCATACTTTCACTAGTGACTACTCTCAACATCATTAACATAATTAAACACATAATAGTTCCACAAAAACACATGCATGGTAGACATTACTCGGAGATCATTCTTTCGTGGATCAAATAGGATGAGAATTGCGTAGGGCTATGAAAAGCACACCTTAAAGTTCGTATTCCACATCTATGGACACTTCATGCTGTCACTATCCGCATCCAAAGATAGTACTAACAAACACCACAACATATTTCTTGACTAGTCTCTTTCCTCAATAACACAAGCATCAAGAAACCTCATGATCTATTCAATCCAACAATAATAAAGAACAAACTCATGATGAAGATCCTTCCAATCTATTATCCATAGAGTCACACACGGCACCCACACTGTCACTGAGATACCGTGATCACAACGGTGACTCCGGAAATTGTACTAAATAACATCACTTGAGAAAAATCATATCCATTACACATAGGGAAACATCATGTATTCAACTACACTAACAAAGCTCATGATCACAACGAAGATCACATCATGGGAGAGAGAGATAACCACATAGCTACTTGTATAAGCCTCATCCCCGGTGAGGGACTACTCACAAATCATCCTGGAGGAAGGCATGACGACGAAGAGCCCTCCGGGATCGATCTCCCCTCCGGCAGAGTGCCGGGATCAGCTTCAGATTGGACCCCGAACTAGGGTTTTTGGTGACAACACGTCGGGGTCGAGTTTCGGGAAAATAATCGTCGCCCCCTCAGTTTTAGGTCAAAAGGGATTTAATAGGCGTCAGAGGGTGCCGAGGCGGTGCCCAGAGGGCAGGGGCGGGCCCCATTCGCGGGTCAAGGTGGGGCCGCAGCTTCCACCCGCCCCTGGCCCCTGGGTTGCCCCCCAGGTCGCCCTTTGGTCCACGTGTGTCTTCCATCGCATAATAAATCTCCGTAAATTTTGAGGGCAATCCGACGATATTTCCTATTGTGACTTTTCTGAAATACAAAAACAGCAAAAACAGGGAACTGGCACTTGGCATCTTGTCAATAGGTTAGTCCAACAAAATGCATAAAAAAGATATATTTGATAGTAAAAACATGTGACAATATCACAAAACTAGCATGGATCACTCAAAAATTATAGATACGTTTGAGATGTATCAAGCACCCACCTCTACTCTTCACGCCATGATCGCCTCCGTCACCTTATGGCATCAATGTCTAGGCCACCCTAATAAAAACACTTTGTCATCTCTACTTCAGGAATTTTGTATCCCTAGTGCTCCTCCTACTCACAATTCTTCTCTTTGTAATGCCTGTCAATGCGGCAAACATATTAGATTACCTTTCGGCACGTTCGCCACTGTTAGCTCTTTTCCGTTTGAATTACTACATTGTGATTTATGGACCTCTCCCATTCCTAGTGTATCCGGCTTCAAGTACTATCTTGTGATTCTAGACGATTACTCCCATTATATTTGGACCTTTCCTCTCCGTGCCAAGTCTGATGTTCATAAATTTTTTCTTAACTTTCGCCAATATGTTCTTACCCACTTCGGTCTACCAATCCGATTTATTCAATGTGACAATGGACGTGAGTTTGACAACAATAACAACCGCAATTTCTTTCTTTCTCAAGGAATTCTTCTCCGTTTTTCTTGCCCATATACCTCTCCCCAAAATGGCAAAGCTGAACGATCCCTACGCTCCATTAATGACATCCTATGTACCTTGCTTCTTCAAGCCTCTCTTCCTCCTCGTTTTTGGGTAGAAGCCCTTCGCACCGCCACCTTTCTATTAAATATTCGGCCTACTAAAACGTGTCCCCTATACACACCTTTCCAATCTCTTTTCTTAGATCACCCTGATTATTCCTCTCTTCGTGTTTTCGGTTGTCTATGTTTTGCAAACATCACTTCCACCACCTCCCATAAGCTTGATCCACGATCTCTCCCTTGTGTTTATCTTTGTGCTTCTGACGATCACAAAGGCCACCGATGCTTCGATCCCTCCTCCGGCCATGTTATTATTTCTCGCCATGTCACATTTTATGAATACACTTTCCCTTATGCTACTATCACACCATCTCATTCATCCCCAGCCTTGTCCAAACCAAATTCTCCAAACCCTCTCACCACAGCCATCATACCTATCGCGGCAGCAAATCCTGCTGAAAACTCTGCCGTGACAGCCCCAACCACTCAACACACTGCCGCGCCAGCCCCAACCACTCAACACACTGCCGCGCCAGCCCCAACCACTCAAAACCCTGCCACAACAGAAAATTATGCCGTAGCTGACCAACACGCTGAAACTCTCCCGTGACAGCCCACACCATTGATTCACCTGCCACAACAGCCTCTCCTATTACTCCTGTAGCTTCCCTCTCTCCCTCATCTGCAACCGATGCAAGCATCACTTCTTCCTCCGCATAACCTACACCTATTCCTCTTAATGTTGTTCATGCTCCCATTCTGGACAATGATCACGTTATGTGCACTCGTGGCAAGCGTGGTTTTCATATCCCTCGACGTCGTCTTAACCTATCCGCCACTACAAATATATCTCCTATCCCTACTTCTTACAAGCGAGCTCTTCTAGACCCCTTATGGCACTCTGCCATGCGTGACGAATTCGATGCTCTTCTTCAAAACAACACATGGTCTCTCGTTCCCAAACCACCGGGTGCCAATGTCGTCTCCGGCAGGTGGATTTTTTGACACAAATTTCCTTCTGATGGCTCTCTTGCACGTTACAAGGCTCGTTGGGTCTGTCGGGGTTTTTCTCAACAGCCTGGGATTGATTATGATGAGACTTTCTCTCCGGTGGTTAAACCTAGTACTATTCGAGTTGTTTCTTCTTCCTGGCCTATTCATCAACTTGATGTCAAAAATGCTTTTCTTCATGGCACCCTTAATGAAACTGTCTATTGTCAACAACCTTCTGGCTTTGAAAATCTTTCTTCTCCTTATTTTGTATGTCTTCTTAACAAATCTTTATATGGTCTAAAGCAAGCTCCACGTGCCTGGTTCCAACGATTTGCCACCTTTATTCAAACCATTGGTTTTTCACATTCTAAATGTGATTCTTCCCTTTTTATTTTCCAGTCCTCCACACATACCGCTTATCTTCTTCTCTATGTAGACGATATAGTTCTCACTGCCTCTTCTGAAACCTTCTTACATGTCGTGGTGGTGTCACGGCAGATGCCATATAGGCTTGATGTGGGGCCGATCGGACGCTGGAGGTACCGGGGAGGGCTTGCACGCACGGCGTACAGACACAAACACACACACACCCACACACACACTCACGCGATTTACCCAGGTTCGGGGCTCTCGTGAGGAGATAACACCCCTACTCCTGCTTGCTGCTTGATTTATATGTGGATTATAACTAGTTACAAGCTTGCTCCTTGAGCTGTAAGCAAAGAGCTGCAAGATCTAAGCCTCTACCGAGTCTGGGACTAGCTCTCTGGCTCTCCTCCAGCTCCCAGGAACTGCTAAGTATTTGCTCAGCGTCTCTGTGTAGCGTCTGGGAATCGTCCCTGTAAGAGGATCCCCTGGTACCCCTTATATAGGGAAACCCAGGGTTACAGTGTAAAACATTGCTACTGGCGCCATACTCCTTGGTCTCCGGCCGGCACGGGCGCCGCTGTGCCATACCCAGACCGTGGCAGCGCTGGTCGCCACGGTCGCCGCCGCACCCGACAGCACGCCCAAGCCTAGGCCCAGCGCCACTGTGCCGCGCAGCACGCGTCAGAGGCGTGGCCGAGGCTTGGCACGCCTCCCACTTGCAGCACGCCGCCGCCCTTGTTTCGCTCCGTGTCTCAAGGAGCTTGGACCACCATCCGAGATGACCCTATCCGGCATAGGCATGCCCCATGCTCTTGACCCGGTTTAACCATTCCTGCACATAAGAACAACAAAGGGGACTCCGACATATAATAATCATGATCCGACATAAGTCTATGTCGGTTAACCATTACCCGGTTGACCCCGGGTAAAACCTATATGGTATGTCGGTTTCCATTGACTCGGTCAACTCCGAGTCAACCTTATTTTACCATATTGACCCCACTCGGGGGCTGCCCCCCGACATTAGTCCCCGAAGCTGGCGCGGTCCTGCAGCCTCGGATGGAGGGCCACGGCAGGTTTTCCTGAAAAACCAGTATTCTTAAGTCGATTCCCGACATAACATATGCCGGCGAAATTCATATGTCGGAAAGCAGCTTTTGCCTTTCTCTGTGATATTCGACTTAGTGTCGGACTGTTCCGAATCACTGGAAGAACCCACAATTCTTCCGAGTCATTGGTTCCTCTACGTGGCAGAGCATCTCTGCCCAACGCCTCGACACTTGCGCCCGGATGGACGTGCCACTGGCACGCACGCCACTTGCGTCACGCCGGTCGCTTCGGGAACTGTGCACACGACAGCACTTGATTGCAGTCTTGACCACACCGCCCACGTCTCCTCGGGTCCTGCCCGATCAAGTGTGCGGCGTGGTAACCGTTAGCTCTCTGCGACCCACCGTGTGGCCGATCGTGCGGCGGTTAAGCCACATAGGAAATCGTGGCGGAGATCGTGGGGCCATAACTCCCCGTCGGTTACGAGATCGCGCGCAGCAAATCCCGCACCCACGATCTCCTCTGCCGCCCATAAATAGTAGGGGGAGAGCATCGTCTTCCCCTCCGCATTCACTCTCCTCTTGCCCTCGTCTCCTCGCTCTCCTCGCTCCAGCGCACAGAGCACAAGCATCGCCGCCGCCCGCACGCACGGAATGCGCACGCCGACGAGCCACCTGACGCCAACGCCTCCGACGCGCAGCGCTGCCGCCGCCGCCGATGCACAGCATCACCGCCGTACACCGCGACACCGCGGTAAGATCTCCTCTTCCTTTCTCTTTTTTCTTTGCGCATTAGCATCTGGTCCTCCTCGAGTTCTTCACCGCGGGCGGCGCCGTGCGTCGTCGCCGGTGAGTTCGCGTTCCAGACACGGTTTTACCGCCGGTGGACTAGCCGCCGTAGTTCTCTACCCTTTCCTTTCTTTTCACGTACTAGAGCCCTCTGCTTCTTGTTCTTCTTCTATTTTTCCTTTTCTGTTTCTTTTTTCTGCAACGACTTTGATCTTAATGCCGTGACCCCTTTCACAGATCTTGCAACTCATCTCCAACATGTCGAACAACCCCAACCTCGAGGTGGTCGAAGTAGAAGAGGGAGTGGCCGAGGAAACCACCCGGGCCAGCTGGGAAGGCTCTTATGTCGGCAGAGCCGACATAGACTGGCTGATCCGAACCCGGTGGATCCCAGCCGAGGTGGAATGTCGGCTCCCGGGTCCGGAGACCTCTCCGGATCTCAAAGAGGGAGAGTATGTCGTCTTCCTCGAACACTTCGAGCGAGGATTCGGTCTTCCTTCCAGCGATTTCTTCCGCAGTTTCCTCAACAAATTCGGTCTCCAACCTCATCAACTCCCGGCGAATGCCTTCACCACACTCTCTGCTTTCGTCTCCTTCATGGAAGGTTACCTCGGCCTCTGGCCCACCGTTGAGGCGTGGTCCAAGTACTTCCATTTCCGGAAGCAAGTCATTCCGAATCCTGATCATCCGGGCGCACCCAAGGAAATGACTCAGTGTGGAGCCGCCACCGTCGTACCTCGGCGCGGCTCCATCTTCCCCCGGATCCAAGGGCTGGAGTCATGCCGGAAATGGCAGCGCTCCTTCTTCTACGTGAAGAACACCACCGAGGTTGACATGATCAACCTTGCCGAGATTCTCCATCGGCCCCCCAACCGCACAGCTCAACTGGGGGTACAATCCGGCGGATAAGACTTGGTGGTCAACCATATCCACCAGGTCGTCGAGCAGCTCCGAGATGAAGGATTAACTGCAGATGACCTACTTGCAACTTTCATCAGCCGCCGAGTCCTGCCCCTCCAGCGCCGAGTCCACAAGATCTGCCACATGAGTGGCCCGCTGGACCCGACCCGAGTCAGCACCGTCGAGCTGGACAACGCCCAGATTCGGCGGCGCATCAAAGCCATAGCCCGGACCAAGATGCCGGAGACATGGGAATGGGGCAAAGAACCCCACAGCCGGAACAACCTACCACCACATGTAAGCACCTCCGCCGACATAACTTTTTCACCGACATAAACTCTTATGTTGGTACAACTTTGTACTTGGTATTAATCATTTCTTGTTTTCTTTTCTCAGAGATTCGATCGTCAGTGGACGGAGGACGGAGAGAACCCCTCCGCCAACTGGGGTCGAGACCGGGCCGAGGCCGACTCGGAAGACCCGGACGACGAGGACAACGTGCCGATTCCCGACGCCAGCTTACTTTCTGCCACGGGTAAGACTCGCGCTTCCTCCATCCGAAATTGGTCTGAAGATGAAGGCGACGCTTGTCGGGTTTCAGAGGTGTATGATCCTCTCCCCATTTCATATTCATATCCGCTGTCTCCGAACTCAGCTGACTCAGACGAGGTGATCGAGGTGGCACCCCTCGCCACGGGACCCAAGGGTGCAGCTCGGAAATGCCCAGCAACAGCGGCCGCACCCACATACGCCGGAGCCTCCGGGACCTCTGGTCCCGCGCCCAAGAAACAACGAGTTAAGGTAGCGGCGAAGCGCCAGCGCCCCGTCACTAAGGGGTAAGATCCCCTCTTGCCGACATATACTTCGTGCATTTGACTGAACTTGCTCTTTCTGTACTCATCCTTTTGACAACATACATTGCTATCTTGATTTTCCAGCGCGGCTCCTCTGAAGACAAAGGCCCCCACTACTGGGTCTACCGACCGGATCCCACCAAGGACACCGACGCCACCTCGGCCCGACGATACTCGGGTTCCGAGTCCAATGAGAATGAGTCCGGTTGCGGACATCTCGGCTCCGGGATCCGGAGCCGGAACTGAAGACTCGGTCGGGGCCGCAACTGCAGCGCCTGAAGTAATTTATCTCGGGGCCAGCTCTTCGGCTCCCGAGGTCCAAGAGGACTCGGCGCAGCCGAGTCAACAGCAGCAGACTCAGCCGCAACAACAACAACAACAGCAGCAGCAACCTCAGCAGCCACAAGCTCCGCCACCTCCATCACAGCAGCACCAAAAGAAGAAGCAGCAACAAACTCCAGCAGCACCGCAGCCGCCAAAACACAAGTCGCAGCCCTCGCCCTCAAAATCCAAATCGATGACCACGGCCAAGCCAACACCGCCACCGGCACAGCCGCGGCCGCAGCCACAGACATCTAAGGCCCCAGTTCCTGCCACTGGGGTATCGGCAGAAAAGGCACCTGCGACGTCAGTGTCGGCAAACCCAGAACGGCAGCTGATTGTGCCACTAAGCACCGGAGCGGCGACATCCGGCAGCATCCAGACCACCAGCTGGGGGTTTGCACCACTGCAAACACTTAGCGGAAAAAGCTTGGGCTCCCTCGAGCATTATCATATGGACTAGAACGCCGCCGATTTGAGCGAAGTGAGCTCAAAGGCACCAGCAGGCCAGATCGTTTCAGAACATCCGGCAGGGCCGAGTCTGGTGGCCCAAAAGATGGCCGCAGTAAAAGCTGTCGTGCTCGCAGCCGACCAAGCAGCTGCGGTAAGTCCTGCCGAGTAAAGATGATTCGGTTAATTTCTTTAATATAGATATCATCCATCCCTAGTCCCCGAGATTCGGGTCGAGTGACTGAACTGGACCGAGTAAAGCTGACTCGGTTGAATGAGGGTAACTCGGCCTGAATCTTTATCGACCATTTTAACATTCCTTCTTTCCAGGCTTGCATGACCAAGCGCACACAGGTGCACCGCAAGCTGCTGTTGGCTCACAAGAGCCTCTCTGATAAGTTCAAGCTGCAGCAGGCCAAGCTGCAGCAACTAGCTGCCTCGGAGTCCAAGGCGGAAGGGTTGGAGAAACGGATCTCGGAAATCGAGTGTAAGCCATATTTCGCCTTTCAACTTGTACTTGCACCAATTCTCATTCTAACATCAGCTACCTCGGCACAGCCGCACATCAGGAGCGCGAGCTTGCACTCCAGGCCGAGCTGAAGAGAGAGCAGGAGGAGATATCCCGGCTGAAGGCCGAGCTGGAGCAAACTCGGGGTCAGGCCGCCAAGTCGGAGAAAACCGCCGCCACAGAGAAGCAACTCCGAGAAGAGGAGACTCGGAAGCTGAAGGACTCTCTTGCAGAATCCAAATCCGAGGTAACCTCGACTGCGAGCGAGCTCCGAGATCTGAAGGCCAAGATTGCGCAATGGCTGGTGGATATCTCCAAAATTAACTCCGAGATGGACAGTAAGCTCCTTCCCCTTCTGCCTTTATCCAATTTATTATTTTTCTTCTCAAATAACTCATTCTGGCGTTAGCCATTCCTTACTCAGAGCGCTTCCCCCACACCAAGGCTGCCGCGGACAAGAGCGCTGCCGAGCACCGGTTCAAGAAAATCAAGGATGGCCCAATCTCATCCGAGTGGGATATGGATGCCCACTTGGTGGCTCTGAAGGCTCGCTTGGTCCCAATGAGGTCCATCGGGATGAACCTCCTCACCGCTGCCATCCGAGCTTACAACGTTCTCTGGCCCGGGTGTGAAGCCCCTCTGGTTGTTGATGAGCTGGCCACGTGCCTGTTGGCTTCCGAGGCAAGACTCGATGATTGGCGATCATCCGCCGCCCGAGTCGGAGCGGATGAAGCGCTAACATACGTGCTATCTTGGTACGAGGAGCTTGACCTCGACGTGCTGAAGACAGTGCGGGACGGGTCCAGGTGGCTCTCTGACCCGGAGCACATCCAGCGCCGCCAAGAGTTGGCTCACTCGCTCATCCAGTATGCTCCAGTACACAGCTTTGTCCCGGGTGATCGGGTTCCCCACTCGGAAGAATTGGAGACCGACGGCGAAGGCGAAGAAGAAAACGAAGAGCCCGTCGATGAAGAAATCCAAGCCGATACTCCTCCCGACACAGCTACAGGCACCACTTCGGCCGCTGCGACCAAGGATAGCACCGAGGCCTCGACCTCGGAACCGGCCAAGACCGATGCCGCTACCTCTGCTCCAAGTATCTAGAATCCTGCTGCCTAGACTTAGAAAAAACTCAAATCATCAAATCCCCGGAATGCCGGGTGCAAATGTAATATAAACCTTTAGTTTTTTATGCTTGGTACTTGGTTTGTTTACTTTGCACATTTTTAGCATGTTTTACGTAGTATGCCGCATCATTCTGAACCGAGTCCCCGAGCTCGTTTTCTTGTTTACCATACTTAGCAACCCCTGCTCTTGCCTACCTCGATGGGTTTCTTGGCAGTCGAGTCACAAGATTACCGAGATACGGCATACAATACTAATGAACTTTGAGTCGAAGCTCATAATCATCCGACATAAAAATTAGGAACGAAACAACTTGTGCCGAAACGCACTTGGGCCGAGTCCCCGAGTTCGTTTTCTTGTGTACTACTTCTTGCAATCTCAGCCCTTGCCTACCTCGATGGGTTTCTTGGCCTTCGGGTCACAAAATCACAATAACATAGCATACAATACTTGCAAACATGGAAGCACGATTTTTGGAGCCACCCGACATAAAGGAAACAGCTGTAAACAAACATACAACACAAGATTCATAGCAAGGCAGTCCCCGAGTTTCATCTCGGAGTGCCGACATTTCATTTCAAAGTTTTGAGATACATACAGTGAGTCCTTAAGAGTAAAATGGGCGAAGCAGAGCTACATTCCAAGGTCGCTTGGTCTCCTCTCCGGATCTATCCATTCGGTTCTTCACCTGTGCCTGGGCATCAATAAGATAATATGCATCGTTGTTAAAGCTTGCTCACAATAAATGGCCCTCCCAAGGGAGGTGAGAGCTTTGTGCATTCCGGCGGTGCGCTGTACCAGCCTAAGCACCAAGTCTCCTTCTCGGAACTTGCGAGGATTTACTTTCCGGCTATGATAGCGTCAAAGATTTTGCTGATATATTGCCGACTTGGACAATGCCAATTCTCTTGCTTCCTCGAGCAGATCAACATCATTTTCTCGGGCTTCCTTTGCCTCTGACTCGGTATATAACGCAACTCTTGGCGAGTCATGCTCTATGTCGGTTGGCAGAACTGCCTCTGCTCCATAAACCAGGAAGAATGGCGTATAGCCAGTGGAGCGATTCGGCATGGTCCTCAGACTCCACAGTATTGCTGGAATCTCATCCAGCCAACAACCCGGAGCACGCAACAGTGGCTCAATCAACCGGGGTTTGATGCCGGATAAGATTAAGGCATTTGATCTTTCCACTTGTCCATTGGACTGCGGATGCGCCACCGAGGCCAGGTCTAGCCGGATTCTTTTTTCCTGGCAAAACCGAGCAAAGGCTCCCTCGGCGAAATTGGTGCCATTATCCGTGATAATGCTGTGCGGGTGCCCATACCTTAGGATAATATCCTTTAGGAATGACACGGCTGTGCGGCCATCGCACTTTCTGATTGGCTTCACCTCGATCCACTTGGTGAACTTGTCCACCATCACCAGGATGTGAGTCATGTTACCTCGGGCTGGTTTAAATGGTCCCACCATATCCAGACACCATACTGCAAATGGCCACGTGATAGGAATAGTCTTAAGAGCTGATGCCGGCATATGAATCTTGTGAGCAAACCTCTGACATCCTTCACACTTCCGGACAATATCTTCTGCTTGTTGCAAAGCGCTGGGCCAATAGAACCCATATCGGAATGCTTTAGCCACTATAGCTCGGGAAGAGGCGTGATGACCGCACTCCCCCTGGTGAATATCTCGGAGGATACTTCCTCCCTCTTCTGGCTCGACACAAGCGCTGAAGCACAGTGGTCACACTTCTCTTGTACAGCTCATGATTGATGATGGTGAAGGATTTGGATCGTCCTTTGAATTTGTCTGGCCGAGACCTCATCACTCGGTAGAGTGCCATCCAACATGAATGTCATGATGGGCTGTGACCATGCCGGTACCGGGCGAGTGCCGAGTACAGGCTCGTCGATTTCCATTGCATCAACCGACATCACCACACCCGACATAGGCTGGCGAGTCCCCGAGTCCTCCCAAGGAGTCCCCGAGTTCCGCCAAGCAGCTTTCCAATTCTCCAGCGTAGTCGCCTAGTCTTGCTGAATGTAATCAACCTCCATGGAAGTCCCCGGGTCCTGCGCAGCAATCCCCGAGTTCTGCAGCTTGCTTCCGACATCTACATCCATCTGGATGATGCCGAGTTCCGGATTACCCGGAATGAATATTGATTCTGACTCGGGTGAAGGCTTGATTGATGGTTTGTGAAGATGCTCCAGTGATACTCCGGGCGGAATGGCTTGCCGATATGACCCAATCTTGGACAACATGTCGGCACTCTCATTATCTGTCCGCCGAATATGAGTGAACTCGCACCCATCAAAGAATCCTGAAATTTTCTGGACATGGAACCGGTATGCCGCCATGTTGGCATCTAGGGCATCCCAGTTGCCCGATGTTTGCTGAATCACCAGGTCCGAGTCGCCATAACAGATGATCCGGCGGATTCCAATTTCTTTGGCCACTTTGAGTCCATGAATCAGTGCTTCATACTCGGCGACATTGTTGGAAGCTGCAAAGTGAACTTGCAACACATATTTCAGTTGATCTCGCTTTGGTGAGGTGAGAACTACACCAGCTCCCAGGCCATCCTTTACTTTGGACCCGTCAAAATGCATTCTCCAGTAGTTGGAATCTGGCAGGGACGGCTCATATTCCATCTCGGCCCAGTCCACAAGGAACTCGGCCACCGCTTGAGATTTAATGGTATCTCTCCTCGCGTACTGCGGTGCATAAGCCGCAAGCTCAATAGCCCATTTGGCGACTCGGCCACTGGCATCTTTGTTGCCTATGATTTCCGACACCGGAGCCGCACTTACAACCGTTATGGGATGCTCCTGGAAGTAATGTTTTAGCTTTTTGGCTGCCATGTAGACACCATAAGTCATTTTTTGATAGTGAGGGTAGTTTTGTTTGGATGTGGAGAGCACCTCACTCAAATAATATACCGGCCTCTGCACGGTAGCTCCTTCTTATTCTCGCTCTACCACCACTACGACACTAACCACCCGGTTAGTGGCCGCAATGTAGAGCAGCATGGGCTCACTCGGTAAAGGTGAAGCCAATATCGGTGCAGTTGCCAACATTACTTTCAACTCATGAAACGCCGCATCTGCTTGCGGAGTCCAGCTAAACCTGTCCGATTTTTTCATCAGTTGGTATAAGGGCAAGGCCTTTTCTCCCAACCGACCTAAGAAACGGCTTAGAGACGCCAGACATCCGGTGAATTTCTGGACATCTCGGAGACATCTCGGCAATTTCATATTTTCTATCGCCCGGATCTTAGTCGGGTTTGCCTCAATACCTCGGCTAGATACGAGGAAACCGAGTAACTTTCCTGCCGGTACACCGAATGTACATTTATCCGGATTAAGTTTAAGTCGGAATTTTCTCAGGTTTGCGAATGTTTCCCTAAGGTCATCCAGCAGTGTGTGTTTTTCTTTAGTTTTAATGACTATGTCGTCGACATACACCTGTACATTTTTACCTATCTGGTCATGCAGACATTTTTGCATACAACGCTGATACGTTGCGCCAGCATTTCTCAGTCCAAAACACATAACACGATAGCAATAAGCCCCGTACGGGGTGATAAAAGCAGTCTTTATTTGATCATCAGGGTTCAGCGGTATCTGGTGAAAACCAGAGTACGCGTCTACAAAGGAGAGCAGTTCACACCCGGCCGTGGAGTCGATCACCTGATCGATCCGGGGCAGCGGGAATGGATCTTTAGGACATGCTTTGTTCAGGTGTGTGTAGTCGACACACATGCGCCAGACAGTGGCAGCATTCAGTTCATCTTTCTTCTTCTCTACCAGGACCGGGTTAGCCAACCAGTCCGGGTACTTCACTTCTACCACAGCATTTGATGCAAGTAACTTGGCTAACTCGTCACCCACAGCTTTCCTTCTTCCTTCGGCAAGACGCCGTGTCGGTTGCTTCACAGGCCTAGCATCTGGCCTGACATGCAAAGAGTGCTCAGCCAACTCCCTCGGAACACCCGGCAGATCCTGACTGGACCATGCGAAGATATCCCGATTCTCACGGAGGAAGTGGATGAGCTCGCTTTCCTATTTGCTGTCTAGCCCGGCACCGATGATGACGGTGTGGTCCGGGTTAGACTCGTCGATGCCAACTTTCTTGGACTCCTTCGCCGCCTGGAAGGTTGCAGTCTGCTGTGGGTTGGCCGGACTCGGTATACCGAGTTGAGCAGATTGGGCCAGAGCCACCACCTCATGCATTCTCTTCTTCTCGGCAGCGATCACAAGTGACTCGGCCAGCATAGATCCGGCAGAGGCACACTCCATGGAACGCTTGTAGTCACCCGAGATAGTGATGACACCATTCGGTCCCGGCATCTTCATCTTCAAGTAAGCCACATGAGTAGACGCCATGAACTTGGCGAGTGCTGGCCTACCGAGTAAGGCATGATACGGGCTTTCGAGGTCCACAACCTCGAACAACAGACTCTCGGTCCTGCTATTGCTTTTGTCGCCGAAGGCAACGTCGACCCACACGGTGCCCATAGGTGCATGCGAGACACCCGGCACAATACCATGAAAGGTAGTTCTGCTTGGCTGCATCATGTTCTCGGTTATACTGAGCTTGACCATGGTATCTCGGTACATAATATTGATGCTGCTCCCGTTGTCCACAAGGACCCGGGTGAACCTGACATTAATGCTTGGTCCGACGAATGTCGGATCCACAACCAGAGCATAACCTCCGGGATTCGGCATGACCTTGGGATGGTCCTTGACACTCCAACTGATCTGATCCTCGGACCAGTACATGAATTTCGGCACCGCCGGCATAACAGCATTTACCTCCATCGCACGCCTGTGCTGACTCTGTTTGTCATTGGGTTCGGTCACAAAGACCATGTAACTCTGGTGAGGCTCTCGGTACTGATTCTGCCTACTCGGGCCAGCATTGCCGTTGTAATTGTTGTTGTTGTTGTTTGCTACCTGGTTGACGTCCTCCTGCCTCGGCTGAGCATTCAGAGGCTGAGTGTTGGCACCTGTCAAAGGTGCGGGTCTCGGTGTCGGACCAGCAGCCGCTGGCTGATTCTTGTGCCGGTCACAGTCACGAGTCGAGTGTTGAGCTGGTTTGCTGGGATGTCGGGTGTGAAAGCATCAAGGGCCATCCAGCATCTTCTCGTAGATGTACCTCTCCTGATCATCCAACTGTTTCTTGTTGCCACTCCATGGCTTCCTTTCTCCGTTCCATGGCTTTCTCTCGCCGTTCCACGGTTTCCTCTCGCCGTTCCATGGCTTTCTTCCTTCCGAGTTCTGGCCCCAAGAGGGACCCTCATTCTTCTGGCGCTGGCTGCTGCCGGCACCCGCTTGATCTTGGTCGACAGCTGCGACTTGGTCCGACCCGTACCGGTAATCCGGTCGATCGTCTCTTCTCTTGTTTCGGTTATCCGGGCGATCACTACGCCGGCTCGATCTATCTCGGTCTTGAGCAGGATACCTCCTGCCCACATCAACCTGGGTCAGCAAGGGCTGTGTCGGGTCACCGAGTGCATAGCTGTCAGCAATTGACATTGTCTCGGCCAAGGTGGCCGGCATTTCCCTCTGGAGTCTCTGCCAAAGCATGGAGCCATGTCGGCATCCTTGCGCAAACCAGGCAATGGCTTGTGACTCAATCACTCCTTCACAGGAGTTCCGGATCGTGCTCCACCGGGTCAGATACTCCCGGTCTGTTTCGTCTTCTCGCTGCCGACACATGGACAGCTGCAGAGGTCGATTCGGCCTCTTGTAAGTGCTGGAGAAGTTGCTGACGAAAGCGTCGGAGAAGTCGAGCCAGCAGTCAATGCTATTCTCCTCCAGATTGTTCAGCCAGATTCGGGCTGGTCCCTCTATCATCTGCGGTACATACCGGACGGCCCATCGGCGACTACCACCAGCGATATGCACCGCTGTGACGTAATCTGTCAGCCAGTCCTCCGGCTTGGTGCTGCCGTCATAGGTCTTTGCACCCCGGGGGAGCTGGAAATTCGGCACCGGTGGCTGTTTCATGATCCGGGGTCCAAAGCAAGCAGGACCCGGTGGGCCTTGCTCCTCCAGCAGTTCAGACAGATAGATTCTGTCAAGCTTGTTGCGTACATCGTGAGCCGGTAGCTGGCGAGCTCCCAGCCTAGCACCGAGTGCACCCTCGGTCGCCAGATCTCTGTATCTTGTGTACCCGGCACACTCCATGGCCGAGTAACCGTCGTCGTACCGGTCAGCGGCCGGCTCGGCATACCCGGCACCCGCTTGATGACGAGGTGGAATGGGTGCCGGATACCGAGGTGGCTGACCCGGATTCACCGGATTGACCCGGTTGGCCTCTTGCCTGCCCTGAACGGGTCCTGGGGCTCCCTGGCCTACATTGCCTTGGGCAGCCTTCTGCTTTCCGGCATACACCGGATCATACGCCTGCAGCTGTTTGTTTTTGCCAGAGTTCACACTCTGGCCACGGCTTGCACCGACATGCGGCGAAGAGGCCTGTCCCTTGGACATTCCTCCAGCATTTCCACCCGAGTAAAGGTATCCGGATCCTCCTACACCCGGATTTGCATTCCGGAATGCCTCATTCTGACGGTTGGCTATAGCTACCAACTCATTAACTCGGTCCTGCTGCCTATCACGAGCTTCACCGGATAAATTGGGTAACTCTGCTATGGCAGCCTCTGCATCTCTAAGGTTCTTACCCGGGGTACTATATTTCGGCCGGCCTGCCGACACATGACTAGCAGTTTTACCAGATCTAGCTCTACCATCTCTAGCTATCTCGGCATTGAGGTCTCTACCTCTAGCACGTACTTCATTTATGCGACTAACCGGGTTGGCTACCGGCGTAAAACCATGAGCGATATTGTACTCACGGAGGGATATGTCGAAGTCCTGTCTGACTTGGGCCACCACCTGAGCCTCTCGGAGTATCTCCTGGCGCTGCTGCTCCAACTCCGCCTGAGTCAGAGCAACATCTGCGCTCGGAGCCACTGGCGTCGCCAGCTTCTCGATCGCGTCCTAAAGAGGACTCGGCGTCACCGGCACAGCTGATGTACCGGCCTGCTCCGGACGATTCTCCGGCCTCTCCAGCGGCGGGCGCGCCGTCCTGGTGGTTCTAGTGCTGACCTCGGCATCAACAACCGGGGCGGTCATCATGACCTCTGCACAGCTAGCGGCGGGACGGGCGATACGTCAGCCGCGAGCTGCGCACACAGCGGGGGGATCTGCTGCAACCTGCACCCTTTCGGGAAACTGGCAGGGAACCTCGGTGGCGACGTAGACGGTGAGGGAGCCGAACTCGATGAGACAACCGTTCCGGGGCAGTGGCCTGCTGCCGAAACAGCCGGCGTTGTCGCTGACGACGTTGAGCGAGCCGAACCTGTGGACAAGGCCACAGAGAACGCGCTCACCCGACGCGAGGAAAGAACCCGTCCGGATGAACACACCAGCCAGCGCCGCTGCTGGCCCCACGGTGGGCGCCAACTATCGTGGTGGTGTCACGGCAGATGCCATTTAGGCTTGATGTGGGGCCGATTGGACGCTGGAGGTACCGGGGAGGGCTTGCACGCACGGCGTACAGACAAGAAACACACACTCACTCACACACACGCACACGATTTACCCAGGTTCGGGGCTCTCGTGAGGAGATAACACCCCTACTCCTGCCTGCTACTTGATTTATATGTGGATTACAACTGGTTACAAACTTGCTCCTCGAGCTGTATGCGAAGAACTGCAAGATCTAAGCCTCTGCCGAGTCTCAGAACAACTCTCTGGCTCTCCTCTAGCTCTCGTATTTGCTCAGCGTCTAGGCTCGAATGAAGTGCTGCCCGTCCCTCTAAGAGGTACCCCTGGTACTCCTTATATAGGGAAACCCAGGGTTACAGTATAAAACATTGCTACTGTCGCCATACTCCTTGGTCTCCGGCCGACACGGGCGCCGCTGCGCCATATCCAGACCGTGGCAGCGCTGGTCGCCACGGTCTCCTCTGTGTCAGACAGCACGCCCACGCCTAGGCCTAGCGCCACTGTGCCACGCCACCCGCGTCAGAGGCGTGGCCGAGGCTTGGCACGCCGTCCACTTGCAGCACGTCGCCGCCCTTGTTCCGCTCCGTGTCTCAAGGAGCTCTGTCCATCTTCCGGGGTAATCTTCACCCGACATTGGCGTGCTCTAAGCTGGTAACTCGGTTTACTCCTTCCTGCACATAAGAACAATGAAGGATAGTCCGGCATATAATAAGCATGATCCGACATAAGGCTATGTCGGTTTGACCTGACTCGGACGAATCCGGATAAGCCAGTATAATATGTCGGTTTCCATTGACTCGGTCAACTCCGAGTCAACCTTATTTTACCATAATGACCCCACTCGGGGGCTTCCCCCCGACACATAAAATAACAGATGACGTGCAAAGTCCCGCGCCCAGAGATCCCATCGATCCGTAAAACGGAGAGGAGTAGAAAATAATATGGTAAAACTTTTGAACCGTTTTTAACTTACGGGTGGCAGGGTGGGTAATTATTTATAACTTAAGGGGCAATTTTGATGACGTACCAAACCGCAGAAGCCTTATCGCTTTTATTATTAGGTAAAGATTAAGAGGGTGGATGAGCTGCCAAAGCTCATACTTGGAAATGCAATATGGGGCATATTCCAACCCGAACTACCGAAGCCTTTATCGGTCAGTTGTTTCAGCCTTCTTGTGTAATGTGCTTCTGTTGTACACACTGAGGTGATGGGCAGCGATCTTCTGAAGGCTTGGACGCGTTCAGAAGGTAGATCCGCGTCTATTGAAGCAAGAGCTGAAGAGATCAACGGTCGTGGGTCACACTATAGGAAAACAGATTTTTGGTAACACAATGATGTAACACATGATAATATGTGTTACCGAGTAATTTGGCGGTAACACTTCATGAGTGTCGCGTAGTCAGCCTGTAACACATACGTCGTAAGGTCGGAAAACGTGTTACAGAGGCAGACCATAGGAACACATAAATACGTGTTACCGGGGAGGTGTTACAAGTCTCATCTTATTGGTGCACATGTGTATTGCAGAGTGTTACCAGCAATATAGCCAATTGCTCTTGAAAAAAAAGGCAAGAAAAAAATCAAATGAGCCAAAATAAAATTTGGTTTACTGCAAGAAGAGAGGGAAGTAGCGTTCGAACTCAGACCCTCTTAGTAATTCGGCATGCCTCAATGCCCTCGGGACTAATAATAATTACGGTTAGAAAGAGACATCAAAATTAAAAAAATATCATATTTCTGGTGTTGAGAACTCTAGAAAAAAAGCAAATTTTGGTTAGTTTTGTCTTTATATCACAGATTGTGTCTTATTTATTACTAGCACTGTAGCAGTATTTCGGCTCTCTTAGGCCATGCAATCTTAATGAGGTTGATCTCAAGCTAGTAGTGTAAATATAAAAATTTCCATCTTAAGTTGACCTCAACTTCTCTTGTAAATACAACCTTATCCCACTTGAATTGATATGTTTTTTTCATAACATGGACGGAACTATTATCTTGAGCAATTAACAAACTGTTGTTTAAGTGCACCACACGGTCTATTGTACACACAACATTCGAAGCTGAAAATGGGCTAGCTATAACCAACCGAGACAACACAAGTCAAATGACAATAAGACGTCATTAATTCCCCTTGCATACCATAATGGTTTTCATACAACCAGAGGATTGAGTAACAATAGGTCTGATACACATCCAAAGAAGTTATATAATACATATCGCAAAATATCCATCACATGTATCACACAACCAAGGCTACACATTCAACGATGAAAATCTAGAAAAGCAATGATGTTGGCAATGAGGAATATGCAGAGGACACAATACTTATTTGACGCATAGTCTATATTCCAATGAAAATCTGTCATACAATGAAAGCTTTACTTAGCACAAGAAACATTCCAAGCTTCAGGTTCCAGGAGGAAAAACTTTTAGGACATATAAAAATTCACGAATGGAACAACATTGCTTCATGTGTCGGTTCTAAACAGTCCTTCTAATCTCCACTCTCGCAAAATTTTCCTGAAAATTAAGATTCAATGAAGCGTTTGAGCAGAAGTTCATTACAAATCAGAACAATCAAGTTGAATTCAATACATATATGGATTGTATTTGTAATATATTGTGAACTTACACATTATATTAGAACATGAGATTTTCTAGTATAATTCAGTACATGTTCTTGACCCAACAAAGTGGCCAGAAATACAAGAGGGCAAGTATCATCCAATACCAGGAACACATGCATCTCTAGGAAAAAGAAGCTCCAGGAAATAAACATATATTTATTTAGAGGAGGAGAATGGTAGAACATCATCTCATATAGCTTCACAAAACAAGTAAAATGCACGAGACAACACAAAGATGTACTGCTACGACTCTTGACAACTATTTCAAAGCTAATTATTTTAGCCGCACCTAAACTTTTGCCTCATATTCTCAACCAAGTAAATGACACGCCCAAAATACAACATTTTATGAGAAAGTTCATGTAAATATATGCAGAGCATGAGTGAGATAATCAATTCAGTAAATTACCTTTCACTATTCTTCATCGTTGGGAGCCTTGGTGTTATCATCCACTTCCGTTCCCTCAATGTCAGTTCTTACCCAATGTTTGTCCTTCCTTTTGTTTTTGAACATCTTCATGAGGTGCGAAACATGGAAGGGCTCTGTGTCCGTAGCATATTCTTCATCGCTAGTGTCATACAGACCTCTAGGTTTTGGTGGCTTCATTACAACAGACCAACCAGGTTTTGTTTCATCGTCCACATAAAACACTTGCTCAACTTGGTTAGGAAAAATAAAGGTCTCATGCTCGATCATGTCTCCACTGTGTATCAGATGTGAGAAGTTCACACGTGTGTAGCCGTACCTATCCTGATTGGACAACTTATTGAAGTTATTTGCAAGTGGTATTCAAAACAGGAGTGATCTAGACGATCGACATTTTTACTGAGTACTACAAGGACTGAGCATGGCAGGGAGGATGGATACTGCTGTAACATGTTTCGAAAGGCTGAGTAGAAAGGGATATCAACCAAATCGATTTACTTTTGATATAATGATGCATGGCTTCTGCAAGCATGGCATTCGAAATTTTGAAGTGAGACTGAAATGTGGATGGAGGCAATGTACAGTAAAGGGTTATATCCTACTTGGTACACTATGAGGTTATACAACATTGCGTCCTTGCGAGTACATTATCAGAAAGTCATTTCATTTGTATGAGCAATTACACTATGAGGTTATACAACATTGCGTCCTTGCGAGTACATGATCAGAAAATCATTTCATTTGTATGAGCAATATGCGCTCTTTCTTTCGAGGGTGGGCACGTCATACCGTAGGTAATTTGAAAGATGAAAAGGTTCGCTTGTCAGCCATAGTTGATGAACTCGATGGAATCGCGGTTGGACGTCCGCTATCGGCATAGGAGATTGAACTATAAAGTCAATCGAATTAAAAGATAGCACGTCTTTTGAGGGAAGAGGAAATCAAGTGGTACCAAAGATCGAAAGCCCAGTTTATTCTTGAAGGGGATTTGAATACTAGATACTTCCATAGTATTGCTAATGGCAGACATCGGAAGGAACTTTTTCATTCTATAAATCAAGATGAGGGTATAATCGAGGGACAAAACGAACTAAAAAACTACATAACAAATTACTACAAGGGGCTGTTTGGGCCTCCGGATGGAGGGAATTTCTCCCTCAATGAGTCCCGAACTGATGACATTCCCAAGTTTCAGAGGAGGAAAATGCCTTCCTCACTGCACCTTTTACGGAGGAAGAGGTTAGTAAGGCAGTCTTCCAAATGGAACATAACAAGGCACCGGGTCCGAATGGCTTCCCTGCTGAGTTCTATCAGCATTTTTGGGAGGTTATTAAGTCCGACCTGTTGGAACTATTCAGATGCCTACATGGCGGAAAACTGGAATTGTTCCGCCTAAATTTTGGGGAGATTATTTTGTTACCTAAAATTAATGATGCAGAAAGGATCCAACAATATCGGCCGATCTGTCTCCTTAATGTTAGTTTCAAAATGTTCACCAAGACGGCAACTATTCGGTTGAATTCTGTGCCGGATCATGTAGTAAGTCCTACCCAAACAGCATTTATGCAGGGTAGGAATATCCTGGATGGGGTGGCCATTTTACATGAGACGGTTCATGAGATGCATAGGCGAAAACTCAATGGAGTCATTCTAAAAATTGACTTTGAGAAAGCCTATGATAAGGTCAATTGGTCATTTCTGCAGCAAACACTGAGAATGAAAGGCTTTTCTCAGGATGGTGTGATTGGGTCCGAAATTTTGTTACTGGAGGTAGTGTGTCTATTAAAGTTAATAATGAGACCGGACATTACTTCAAAACAAAAAAAAGGACTCAAACATGGTGACCCCCTATCGCCGATACTATTTAATATAGTGGCTGATATGTTGGCAGTCATGATTGGTCGGGCTAAGGAGGATGGTCAATTTGAGGGTGTTATCCCACATCTAATCGATGGTGGATTGTCTATCCTTCAATATGCAGACGATACAATTATTTTTATGGACCATGATACGGAGAAAGCTCGGACTCTGAAATTGATTCTTGCAGCGTTCGAGCAACCCTCTGGGTTGAAAATCAACTTCCATAAAAGTGAATTGTTTTGCTTCGGCGAGGCTCAAGAGGCAGCTGGGCAGTATGCCGAATTATTTGATTGTGCACAGGGTCAATTTCCGATCAGGTATTTGGGTGTCCCAATCCACTATAGGAGATTGACAAATGCCGAATGGAAGCATGTCGAAGATCGTTTGCAAGCAAGGTTGTGTAGTTGGAAAGGAAAGTTACTATCTCTAGGTAGAAGACTGGTTCTCATTAATTCAGTACTAAGTAATATGGTACTATATATGATTTCCTTCTTCCAGCTACCAAAAGGAGTCTGATACGTCTCAAACGTATCTATAATTTTTGAGTGATCCATGCTAGTTTTGTGATATTGTCACATGTTTTTACTATCAAATATATCATTTTTATGCATTTTGTCGGACTAACCTATTGACAAGATGCCAAGTGCCAGTTCCCTGTTTTTTGCTGTTTTTGTATTTCAGAAAAGTCACAACAGGAAATATCGTCGGATTGCCCTCAAAATTTACGGAGATTTTTTATGCGACGGAAGACACACATGGACCAAAGGGCGACCTGGGGGGCCACCCAGGGGCCAGGGGTGGGTGGCAGACGCGGCCCCACCTTGACCCGCGGGAGGTGCCCGCCCCTGCCCTCTGGGCACCGCCTAGGCCCCCTCCGATGCCTATAAAATCCCTTTTGACCTAAAACCGAGGGGGCGGCCATTATTTTCCAAAAACTCGACCCCGACGCACCGTCACCGAAAACCCTAGTTCGGGGTCCAATCTGAAGCTGTTCCGGCACCCTGCCGAAGGGGGGATCGACCGCCAGAGCCATCTCCATCGACACCGATGCTTCCCGCGATGAGGAGGGAGTATTCCCTCACCAGGGCTGAGGCTTATACAATTAGCTATGTGGTTATCTCTCTCTCCCATGATTTGATCTTCGTTGTGATCATGAGCTTTGTTAGTGTAGTTGAATATATGATGTTTCCCTATGTGTAATGGATATGATGTTGCTCAAGTGGTGTTATTTAGTACAATTTCCGGAGCCACCGTTGTGATCATGGTACCTCGGTGACAGGATGGGTGCCGTGTGTGACTCTATGGATAATATATTGGAAGGATCTTCATCATGAGTTTGTTCTTTATTTGTTGGATTGAATAGATCATGAGGTTTCTTGATGCTTGTGTTATTGAAGAAAGAGACTATTCAAGAAATATGTTGTGGTGTTTGTTAGTACTATCTTTGGATGCGGATAGTGACAGCATGAAGTGTCCATAGATGTGGAATACGAACTTTAAGGTGTGCTTTTCATAGCCCTACGCAATTCTCATCCTATTTGATCCACAAAAGAATTATCTCCGAGTAACATCTACCACGCATGTATTTTTGTGGGAACTATCATGTGTTTAATTATGTTAATGATGTTGAGAGTAGTCACAGTGAAAGTATGAAGCCTAGGCCTTGTTTCCAAGCATTGATACACCATTTTTAGTCACTTTTGTCACTTGTTTGCTTGCTGCCATTTTTATTACAGAATTACAAAATCACCTTTTACCATCCATATCACTTGCATTTTACCATCTCTTCGCCGAACTAGTGCACCTATACAACTGACAATTGTATTAGGTGTGTTGGGGACACAAGAGACTTCTTCTATCTTAATTGCAGGGTTGTTTGAGAGGGATATCTTTGACCTCTACCTCCCGTGGATTCGATAAACCTTGGGTTACTCACTTAAGGGAAATTTGCCGCTGTCCTACAAACCTCTGCGCTTGGAGGCCCAACAAGTCTACAAGAATAGAAGCGTGTAGTAGACATCAAGCTAATTTCTGGTGCCGTTGCCGGGGAGGTAAGGTAAACGGCACTCACACTCCGACGACGAAGCTAATTTTAAGCATTGCTGTTGGGGAGGTGAGTGCTTGAAGGTATCTTCTTTAGATCTTGCAATTAAATCTTTTTGTTTCTTGTTTTTATTTCACTAGTTAGGCTTAATGGAAAACAACAAAAAAATTAGAGAGCTTTATAAAATTTATCTTGAAATTGGTCATGATGCTTTTGAAGAGAAAATTAAAAAACCTATGGAACTTTATTTGCATAATAATCATTATAGTAGCAATGTTATTAGCATGAATTCTTTGGACACCATTATTGCTAATGCTATGGAAAATTCTTAGCTTGGGGAAGCCGGTTTTGATGAATATGATATTTTTAGTCCCCCAAGCTGGAAGGAGGAAATTTGCTTTGATGATACTATGCCTCCTATACAATGTTTGGGATATCGCTTCTCGTTAACTTATCGATCGACCCAAGATAAGAGATAAATCGGCTTATCGGTGATTTATCGATTTTATCGGTCGGCTATTTATTGGCAAGATTGTTTAAAAATATCAGATTTTTGTATCATCAAATCAATCTACATGGCAAACTCATAAGCTATGTCATATGTATCCCTCTTAAGCAACCTGATATGTATTGGAAGTAGCCATCTACACAAATTTAAGGCAACAAGACTCCAAAATCTCAACCAAAATTAAAAATTGGAGCTTAATCGGTTGCATCTGACACACTTACCAGTGAATATCGGTGAATATCGGCTGTCAGACTGATATATCGGCTATATCGGTAAATGCCAATGGTAATCGGTTATCTTATCGGTCTGGTGCCGATAACCGATAAACCGGCCGATTTATCGGTATACCGGCCGATATTTTGAACAATGCTCATATATATGATGATTATAATGATGAATGTGATATTTTCAGTCCACCAACTATTGAGGAAAAAGTTTATTATGATTATGATATTCCTCCTATTTATGATGATTACAATGATGATTATGATTGTGTTACTCCCACTAATACTAATGAGAAAGATTTTACTTATGTGGAGAGTAATAATAATACTTTTATGCATGTGAATCATAAGAAAAATGCTTTATGTGATGGCTATGTTATTGAGTTTTCTTATGATTCTACTAAAAGTTATTATGAGAGAGGGAAGTGTGGTTATATAAATTTTCATCTTATGAAGTTTCCCCTCTTTATGTTGAATGTTTTAATGTTGCACCTGCTTTGCCTTCCTATGCTTAATGCTTTATGCTCCAATGATTTATTTTCTTACAAGATGCCTATGCATAGGAAGAGAGTTAGACTTAAATGTGTTTGATATTTACTTCATGATGCTCTCTTTTTCGTTCCAACTCTTATTATTATGAGAGCATCATTAAAATTATCATGCCTAGCTAAAAGGCTTAAAAGAAAAGTGCTTGTTGGGAAACAACCCATCTTTTACTTTCAGTTTGTTTTTTATTTTTCTTGAGTCATGAAGTTGTTGCCTCTGTAGCAACTTCATTGTATCTTTTTCTTTTGGTTTTTTGTGCCAAGTTTAGCCTCTAATGCATTGAAAGTGCGAGGTATTGTGTTGCTGTCCAAAAACAGATTCTGTGCGCATGTTGCACGAAATTCCTAAATTCGACAGAATTTTATCTTTTTATGATACTTTTTTACAGCAAGCCTGATGCTTTTATCTATCTTTCGTTAGTTTTAAGTTTTTTATTTGATCTGCAGAAGTGCCTCGAAAAATTCGATCTTTACAGACTTTTCAGATTTTGACAGATTCTGCTTTTATTTTGCATTTGCCTCTTTACCATCGTCATATGTGATACTCTAGGGGTAGAGTGCCACATTGAGGCTTAGTAAACAGTATCTAATGTATAATGAAGTTGGTTTGAAATTTGTCATGAGTTGAACACATGTGCATTTTAATTTATGAGCACTAACCCTCTAATCAAATTATGAGAAGTTTTGTGTGAAGCGAGTTTTTAAGTTCCAAAGGAGAGGAATATGAAGAAATCGAGGATGGATCAGAGCTTAAGCTTGGGGATGCCCCCATTGCACCCCCTCTGAATATCAAGAACTATCAAGAGTCAAAGCTTGGGGATGCCCAAGGCATCCCCTCATCTTCATCGACTATCATAAGGTCGTCTTCATTGAACTTCGTTTTTATCACTTTACATATTATGTGCAATGCTTGGAGCGTCTTTTTACTTTCAGTTTTGTTTGTTTGTTTTCTAGTCATATCTTTGTTGGATCCTAGCTTCATTTGTGTGGGAGAGAGACACGCTCCGCTTTTTCGTTTGAATACTTCTTTGCTACTGTCTATTTTCTAGTAAGCTCTCGCTTTTAGCTTTTATCTTGTTTAGAGCTGCTAGTTGTTAAGTTAAACTCTCTTGTTCTTCACTTATATTTGTTGGAGAGTTGTTTTAGTTGCTTGGTTAATGTGTTACATCAGAAAAATGCTATGCATGTGGCAGTGGTATGAAGTAATAAAAAAACCTGCATAGTCTTGTAGATCACTATGTGGATAATTTGATACCCTTCAATTGTTTTGAGGCACTAAAATAACTAATGGTTAAAATGTGTTGGTTAATGGTGTTAGAGCTGATTAGTGGAGAGGTGTTATTAAAGCATGGAGCCATACTTTTCTGAACTAAACAACCTAAGTAAACAATTCTAATGTGTCATGAATTCTACTAAGTTGAAAATAAGTTCCTAGTGGGTAGTTACTGCAACGGTCGGGGAAGCCAACGGGGCACTTGTGTCGCCGCCACGATCCCTCTCGGGGTGTCTCTAACCATTTGTGGAACATTGAAACTGCTAGTTGTTTGCTACGAAATGCATTGTGAGTTTTGGTTTTTGGCACTTCCACTTCGATATTTTGCTAGCCTCTTCGGTGCTGCGCAATGCCCTCTCTCACATTGAGATTGGTGCATACTTCGCGAGTACATCCAACTCCGTGGGAGAACTTCATCCTGTTCTCCTATACATAAGCCAACTATCTTTCTCAAAACAGCCACCATACCTACCTATCACAGCATTTCCATAGCCGTTCCGAGATACATTGCCATGCAACATCCATCATTACATTACATGACTTGATGTCATTCTTCATTACCATATAGTTTGCTTGATCATTGAGTTAGTGTGCTGCGTGGCCTGCCACATGTTCTACTTTTTTTCCACACTACGCTCAATCATGCATACTTTCTTTTATACATCATGTATTAGTCTTAAAAGTTATGAGTACCAAAAAGTGTGATGATCGATTTGTAATTTAGAGTGTTGCTCCTACAGTGAGGTATAAAATAAAATAAAAGAATAAAAGAGCCCAAAGGAGGCCAAATGAGAGAGCATTTAAAAGAGCCAAGGAGGCCAACCAAAATCCAAAAAAAATAGAAAAAGAGAGAGGGGGTAACACTACTATCCTTTTTACCACACTTGTGCTAGTAGCACCTACATTTCATTATAGAGAGTTTTCATGTTTCATTTGTATAACTATGTGGGGAATTAACGTTATAGAACTTGGCTTGTATATTCCAAGGATGAGCCTCCACTAGTAGGAAAAGGGCTATAGCCGCCGGGGCCTCACTGGCGAACCTGGAAATCACATTCGCCAGCGGTAAATAGCACTGGCGAACATGATTTCCTGTTCGCCAGTGGTAAGGCCAGTACCACTAGCGAACAGAGCACGCAATGCGCCAGTGGTAAGCGCGGGTTTGGGCAAACCCTAACGGGCCACCTACCACTGGCGAATGGTCTCAGTGGTTCGCCAGCGGTAGTTAGTGTACATAGCTGTCGCGGTCGAGCTCGATCCCATCCCCACCCGGCCTTTTTCCTCGATCACACACGCGCCCGTGCGCCATACGTCGCGCGCCGTCGCCCTCTCCCCGTCGCCGCCGCCGCCGTCCTCCTCTCCCCGTCGCTGCCGCCTCCGCCGTCCTCCTCTTCCCGTCGCCGCCCTCCTCTCCCCGTTGCCGCCGCCGCCGTCCTCCTCTCCCCGTTGCCACGCCCGTGCCGAGCACCACCACCGCCTCGCCGTCGAGCACGTACGCCATCAAGCAAGCAAGGTGAGCATATTTCCTCTCCCTCCTCCTCTCCCTCCTTGCCCTTCTTGGTGTTCAAATCTGCAGTTTGTTTGTTAGTTAGTGGTCCGAAATTAGTTAAATCTGCAGTTTGTTTGTTTATCAGTGGTCCGAAATTAGTTAAATCTGCAGCCATATGTGACTATCTATCCCTACAATTTGTTTGTTTATACCATGATGTTGTATTTTAGATGGAAAATGGCAAATCTGTCAAAGGCTGTTTGGGATGCCTTTGCATCTGTCTTTCCTTAGAATTATTTGAACTCTGTATGCTCTCATTGATATCCACGCTTCTTTCTATTTGAGTTGTAATCAACTAAAAAAATAACCTCCTATTTGTATTGTAATATTTATTAGCACTTCTTTCTATTTGTGTGTGTATGGGCAGATGCTTTGTTCTACAATTTGTCTTAGCATGCTCCTGCATGCCATTATGTTAGCATTTTGTCCAACTTGAAATAATTGTAAATAATGTTTTATTACATTGCTTTATTATGATCGATGAGCTATTTAGGGTTGCTTGTGTGTGTGCCGATGATTAAAAATGTTGTGGCACTATGTGGTAACCCTGAAGGTCTGCGGAGCCTTGTGATATGCACAAGTACAAGTCCTGTGCATCCTACTTGGCTCCACCGATCCTTCAGGGCTACTAATTGTGTGTCCGACCTAAGTATGAGGCGCAAAATCTAAATCATTTTTATTTTGTTTTGTCTGTTTATTCGAAAGCCGATGATTAAAATGTTGTGGCACTAGGTTGTAGGCCTGCAGGTCTTGTGAGCCTTGTGATATGCACAAGTACCAAGTCTTGTGCATCATACTTGGCTCACCAGATCCTGCAGGTCTACTTGTGTGTCCGACCTAAATATGAGGCGCAAAATCTAAGTCATTTTTATTTTGTTTTGTCCGTTTCTTCGAAAGCCGATGATTAAAATGTTGTGGCACTAGGTTGTAGGCCTGCAGGTCTTGTGAGCCTTGTGATATGCACAAGTACCAAGTCTTGTGCATCATACTTGGCTCACAAGATCCTGAAGGTCTACTTGTGTGTCCGACCTAAGTATGAGGCGCAAAATCTAAGTCATTTTTATTTTGTTTTGTCTTTTTCTTCTAAGCCGATGATTAAAATGTTGTGACACTGTATGATTCAGGGAGGAGCTAGTGAACCTTGTGATATGCACAAATAAACATTTTGTGCATCCTACTTGGTTCACTTGCTCCGTCTCTGAAATGTGTGTCCAATTTAAATATGTATGAGGCACAAATCCGAAATCATTTTGTTTTTTCTCTCTCTTTCCGTATGCCGATGATTAAAATGTTGTGGCACACTATGTGATTCAGGGAGGTGCTAGCGGACCTTGTGATATGCACAAATAAACATCTTGTGCATACTCTTACTTGGTCCGCTTGCCCGGCCCGTTTCTAATCAATGTGTGTCCAATCTATGTATGAGGCATAAACTCGAATCATTTTGTTTCTTCTCTATGAATTGACAAAGCCGATGATTTAAACTATGCCACGGTAAAGGCAAGGAGAGTGTCTACAATGCCTTGTAGTATATACAATTGGAGTGTTTGTATTAATACATGGTCTTGTAAATACCATAGTTTTAAAAACCGGACCGGACCGGCGGTTCAACCGGAAAAAACCGGAACCGGAGCCTCCGCCGGTCTGTTAAGCGCACTGGACCGGCCCCGCTGCTGAACCGGGGAAAACCGGTGAAACCGGGTCCGACCGGCCGGTTTTGCACTAAACCGGCTATTCCGGTTCGACCGGTTTCCTATATGCGAATTCAGAAAAATATATGCGCCGGCTGGGAATCGAACCTGGGATGGTTCACTGCCGTACAGCATGTGCTACCAAAGTTCCTAAGACAATTTGTTGTTCAGTGAAGGAAGAGTTTGTTTTTATACAAATGGTTCTGCCGCAGTATTGAAAAAAAAAATGCTTTCCTTTCTCCTGAAACTTTGACGTTTAAAACTATTGGCTGCATGTTGGCGTAGTCTTGTTCTTCACGAATTCGTGCGTAACTTTGTAAAAATGTATGTACAAGTGTGCATGGGTTGCAAGTTTGCAACGTATTGTGCTTGTGTATCAGTGTACGGCTACCATATGTACAAATTTCATAGCTTTGCTATTGCTGACTTTGGTGGCATGGTGCTTGCTATTTTATTTTATTTATTTTATATTCATATTACAAAGTCCGAAATTATTTGCATACATATTTATCTGTTTATTATAGAGTTTATGAGAAAAAATATTATTTTATATCTTAAAAAACCAGACAGTGAACCGGTGAACCAGTGGTTCAACCAGTAAAAACCTAAACCAAGAGCCTCGCCGGTTCGATCGCCGGTCCGGTTTTTTAAACTATGGTAGATACTCTTTTTGCCTTGTTTTGCACGGCAATGATATATGAGGCTTTCCATTATTAACTTCTCGCATTTCGTAAATTTTAATATTACTTTTGTAACAAAATTTTGACTTAGGCGTTTTTGACTTGGGTGTTCTCGGCGACGATGTCCATGTTGGACCAGAGGGGCGATGTGCGGGAATGGGCTCCACCGGGCTGGCACTGGGAGGTGCTACCTTCCGGGACGCGCAGCTTGGTAAGGAATCCGAGTGACGTCGTCGACCCGGATATTCTGTGGTGGCAGTCGCGTGGGCCACGCTCGGTGCAGAGGGAGCCGGCCCCCGAGGAGGTGGTACGTCACCGTATCAGGGAGGAGGATGAGCACGTCCGTCGCTACATGTATCTATTGAATAGGCAGTATGACAGTAGGTGGTCGTTTCTTCAGAGGGTTCCTTCTCACGTGAGCTATGACCCTGTGAGGGTTCCTTCTCTTTGGATGCGCAACGCCGGCGGCTCAGCACCCCGCGGCTCAGGAACCGGTCGAAGTTAGTTTCAGAGGTTCATGTATTAGCTAGCTAGTGATATGCACAAATAGCCAAGTAGATGGACTTGGTTGTATGCTACTTATACTGTTTTGGAAATTGTGTATTTGTACTGTTTTGTCAAATATTTCTCTATATATACTGCTGGAATATGAATTTTGCTGTATATATATATCACTGTAATACATTTCTGATTTTATTTTAAAAGCAGAAATATATATTACTGGCGAACAGGTTCTTGTTCGCTAGTGGAAAGGGTCAATCGCTGGCGAACATGTAACTGGTTCGCCAGTGGTATCTCACTTACTGCTGGCGAACATGATGTTCGCCAGTGGTAAGCTGTTACCACTGGCGATACTACCACTAGCGAACCACCAGTTCGCCAGCGGTAGCCGAATTTGGTTCGCCAGTGGTAGGATTTTTCCTACTAGTGCTCCTCAAGTGAGCTCTAGGTCTTCATGAGCAAGAAAGTTGGATGCACCCCCACTAGTTACATTGGAGAGCTTTCATACACTTATAGCTCTATGTGCATCCGTTGCATGGCAATCACTACTCCTCATACAGTGTCAACTATGGGACTTCCTTCTGTCTTGTGGTTACCCTCTCCACTATTTGAGCCTTTCTTTTTAGCCTTCCAAACCTCCATCATTGTTCTCTTTGCCATGCCAAAGCCACTTCTTACTTGCACTAGTTGAGTAGACTTCGAAACAGTTGATTTGTGAAGTAGATGGATTAGGACACTTGACTTGAGCTTGGCTATTCCATGAATAACTAATCAGATGCTTTGAAGAATGATTGATACTATACATTGGAGACATAATTTGCAATTCTTATTTCTAAACCTTATGTATGGTTCCATGTCCCCAACGCACTTGTTCACGAAAAGTTTCTAGCATTTGTTAGCTAGCATTTGTTAGCTAGCATTTGTTAATCATTGTTTGCTTAATGTCAACTATAGACAATTGTTTTGGATTATCTTATTCACTTCATGTGCTTTGCAGTACTATCTTGATCAAGATTGTGTTGGTTGCATGTCTCATCAAAAATTATTTGTTATCACTTACCTACTCGAGGACGAGTAGGAGTTAAGATTGGGGGTGCTGATACGTCTCAAACGTATCTATAATTTTTGAGTGATCCATGCTAGTTTTGTGATATTGTCACATGTTTTTACTATCAAATATATCATTTTTATGAATTTTGTCGGACTAGCCTATTGATAAGATGGCAAGTGCCAGTTCCCTGTTTTTGCTGTTTTTGTATTTCAGAAAAGTCACAACAGGAAATATCGTCGGATTGCCCTCAAAATTTACGGAGATTTTTTATGCGACGGAAGACACACATGGACCAAAGGGCGACCTGGGGGGCCACCCAGGGGCTAGGGGCGGGTGGCAGCCGCGGGTGGGGCCCGCCCTTGCCCTCTGGGCACCTCCTAGGCCCCCTCCGACGCCTATAAAATCCCTTTTGACCTAAAACCGAGGGGGCGGCCATTATTTTCCAGAAACTCGACCCCGACGCACCGTCACCGAAAACCCTAGTTCGGGGTCCAATCTGAAGCTGTTCCGGCACCCTGCCGGAGGGGGGATCGACCGCCGGAGCCATCACCATCGACACCACTGCTTCCCGCGATGAGGAGGGAGTAGTCCCTCACCGGGGCTGAGGCTTATACAAGTAGCTATGTGCTCTCTCTCCCATGATGTGATCTTCGTTGTGATCATGAGCTTTGTTAGTGTAGTTGAATACATGATGTTTCCCTATGTGTAATGGATATGATGTTGCTCAAGTGGTGTTATTTAGTACAATTTCCGGAGCCACCGGAGGATGGCGTCTGCAGACACTTCTCAGGAGAAAATATGTTGGATCAAAAGCTTTATCCCAGGTATCTTGGAAACCAGGGGATTCACACTTTTGGGCAGGACTCATGGCGACTAAGAAACATTTCTTTCGCTTTGGATCTTTGAACATCAAGGATGGGACGGAAATTCATTTTTGGGAGGATAAATGGTTAGGTCATACTACCCTCCGAGAACAATATCCATCTCTATACAACATTATCCATCATAAGAGCGATACAATTGCTGCTGTTATGCAGTCATCGCCTCCTAATGTGACGTTCAGACAAACTCTGCTGGGACCGCATCTCGTGATGTAGAATGCCTTAGTGGGGCGACTGGCACAGGTCCAGTTATCACAAGGTCCGGATGAGTTTTGTTGGAACCTTCAGACGAATGGTTTGTTCTCTGTAGATTCCATGTATAGAGCTTTGGTCCACTCCGATATACCAGTCGACGACAATAAGAAAATCTAGAAGATGAAAATACCTCTCAAATTGAAAAGTTTTGGGCAAGTGGCTGCATGGCATTGATATGAAGAATATAACTATTATTAGAGTGGGAGCGATAGCTGTTATATGGTCGCTCTGGCTTTGTAGAAATGACAAGGTTTTAATGATAAAAATACTTCTCTTTTGCAGATAGTATATCGATGCGCACGTTTGCTTCGTTCCTGGTCCGGCTTCGGCGTGCAGAATACGCCCCACAGTCGAAACAGAAACTCCGACTTCGGCTTGCACAACGGCGGTGAGCCCTACATCTGGCGGCACGTGCTTGTTGAATGGCGTTCTACACCGTTATTCCACCAAGCCCTCCGCCCTTTTGTGTTTTTTCCATGACGTCTGGAAGGTTCTATCGAACGTGGAGATGGTGGTGTCCCTCTCCCACTAGAAGCGAGCGCGCCACATCCCCAATTGTTCGTGTCGTTGAGGGGATGTACCCTCCCCACAGGCATCATGCAGTCCTAGCGCTGGAAGGTCTGCAGCCGGACGTCGATGCCGGTGAGGCGGTGACACGGCGATGCTGCCCAGGCTAACTTTCGAAAGCCTATAATCCGGCGGCACGCGGAGACCTTAGCGCATCCGCCTCCTCGAGGGTGATGTTGCGCAGCGATCAAAACGGGTTCGAGCCGACGGCCTTGTCGTTGCGCACCGTGGTGCTGATGGTGTCCGGCGTTGGGGGATAGGGATTGAGAAAGGAGGCATGGGTGCGACTAGTGTTGACGTTTAATGGGACGACACGTGCAGTGCTGCCGTCGCGTGGGTTAGAGGAGATGGCATTTAGGATCCTAGGTTGGTACTCCCTCCGTTCCGAAATGTAACATGTTTTAGTTTTTATCCACATTCACATGTATCTACGTGTATTTAGACATGTTTTAGTGTGTAGTTTCACTCATTTGGCTCCACAGTCCACACCTAGACAACATGTGAGGGAGCTAAAACATTCTTATATTTAGGAACGAAGGAAGTAAAAGAAAAGAAAATTGGGGATGCCGCGCAGATATGGTACAAGAAAAATCTGAGGGACATGACTAATCAGCAGCAGCACCAAGTGTACGTCCTCTTTCTCTCCCTTTCCCATCATCAATATTCGGCGTATCATCCGTGTGAAAAATATGTATACGCGACCACTTCCCAGACCTTACACACGCATTTCAACCTTTCCATCACTTTCAGTCGTTGCCTCCAAAGGAAAAAAGATAAAATCTTCATCTGCTTTCCCCCTGCCTAGCCTTGGGTTGATTTTTGTAGATGAAATTATTCTTATTTTCTTTCTAAAAATGCTTGATGAAATAATTTTCGTGATAGTTATGATGCTGTACTTTCTTGATAATCTTGATCAACAAAGTGTAGCTAGCTGCATACCACATACCGCTCTTGAGATGATCAGAGATGGACATGTCCAAGTAGTGTAGTGACGCACCGAATCGATCCTTGGTCCAACTAGACACCGAATTTATCCAAAAAACTAGACACCGAATGCATTAACGCGCTCGAGATGATCAGAGACGGGCATGTCCAGGTATGCTTCTTTACCGGAAAACAAGATATATCCAAGTGCGCCAACATTGTAAATGAAAATCAGGGCTATGCTTACGGGCTGTATGCGTTTCTAATTTAATTCTATGGGCTGCGGAACCTCTAGGCCCAAGGTGGAGTGAACCGGTTGGTTCAATCTAGACTCCTTGCTTAAAAATCGGAAACCGATCGGTTAGAAATACGGACCTGTAGACCTCCGGCAAAAAATACGAAGAAGCTCTGTAAATTTTTCCGCTCCGTATTCTGTAACAGTGATCCAAGCGGGGCCTAAGTAAGTTTCGTAAAACTTGTCCATAAGTGTAGCATTACTCTTTTCTTTTCAATAATCCTAGACTTACGGACTATATGGGATACATCGGCGGCGGCAGGTGTATGCACCGGTATTCCATGGAATATCCAAGATTTTGACAGACAAAAAAATTGTATATATTATGCCCAGAGGCCCAGCCCATTAAGGCAGAAACGTAGTCCATTAGGTCCAGGAACGCACTGCTCTCTCGCACGATGCACGCACACAAGCAGACGCTGTCTGCCCTTTTTCTTCCTTCCCTCGCGTCCTCGACCAGGACCAGCCGCCGGCCGCCGATCCGCCGATGCAGGTCGGAGCAGGCGACGGCCCCGCGCCCACGGCGGCGGCGCCCCGCCACCCGCCCGCCCCCCCCCCTCCGCCCGTCCCCCTCCTGCCGGACCCGCCCGCGCCTCGCGTCCCCGAGCAGCGCAGAAGGTACGGCCATCTCGCCCCCAATTTTTTTTTGGATTGATTGATTTGCTTGCAGCTTGCTTCTAGTCTCCTACTAGTTTCTATAATGCTGAAAATAGTAGGTATAATTTACTAGATGCAAGTTTTTAATTTTCTGTTTCCTTGTTTTCTTGTACCGTAGATGACGAACAGTAGCATATTTTCAATGTGGGAAAAGGCTTCAAAGACAAGGAAAATAAATGAATCATCCACACCGAATCAAACAGCAGCTGCATCTAGTACTTGTACTTCTCCGGTTCATCTTGAGAGCAATTTGCAATTAGTGTTATGACAAGAGCCGGAGAGTAGAGGAGAAATATTGCTATTGCTGTTATGCAGCTAGCGTTGTTTTCTTCATATATTGTGTTGTGCTTTTTGGTTCATATACTAAATTTGTAGAGCAAAAAAAAATTTTGGGCATACCCATCCTTTAGATCCTGGCGCCGCCACTGATGGGATAGGGAAACCAAGGTGATCCACTATCCCCGATATTATTTAATATCGTGGTAGATATGTTGGCCATCATAATTAAGCACGCGAAGACTTCGGGCCAAATTGCGGGAGTGGTACCTCATCTTGTAGATGGTGGACTATCAATCCTTCAGTATGCCGATGACACTATACTCTTTATGGAACATGATATCGAGAAAGCAAATAACCTGAAGTTAATACTTTCAGCGTTTGAGCAACTATCGGGATTGAAAATAAATTTCCATAAGAGTGAGTTGTTCTGCTTCGGGGAGGCTCAAGAGCATGTTGCTGACTATACCGAACTATTTGGTTGCCAACTAGGTCAGTTTCCTATGTCATATTTGGGGATACCGATACATTATCGGAGACTCACAAATAAAGAATGGAAGCTGGTTGAGCAACGGTTGGAGAAACGACTGAGCAGCTGGAAGGGTAAATTACTCTCAGTAGGAGGGCGGTTAGTCCTGATTAATTCGGTGCTCAGCAATATGGTTCTATATATGCTATCCTTTTTCAAAGTACCGAAAGGAGTACTAACAAGGTTGGACTACTTCCGATCGAGGTTTTTTTGGCAAGGGGATAACGAGAAAAAGAAATATAGACTGGCAAAATGGAATGTGCTTTGCCGTCCAAAGGACCAGGGGGGACTAGATATTCAAGCCCTAGAGGCAAAAAACACCGCACTCCTTAGTAAGTGGCTTTTTAAGCTCTTAACAGAGGATGGGGTGTGGCAACAACTCCTGAGGAACAAATATGTGGGTTCAAAAACGCTATCCCAGATGTATTGGAAGGCAGGGGATTCACATTTTTGGTCAGGTCTGATGTCGGCGAAATCTTCTTTCTTCCGATACGGATCGTTCCGCATAAAGGACGGATCGGAAATTCGTTTCTGGGAGGACTCCTGGTTAGGGAATACACCTCTACGGGAGCAGTATCCGGCATTATACAATATAGCGTGTGATAAAGGCGATTCACTCGCTGGGGTGTTGGGATCTTCTCCACCCAACGTGTCTTTTAGGCGGGTTCTCCTCAGTACAAGGTTGGAATTATGGCAAGCTCTACAAGAGCGATTGGCCGAAATCCATCTCCAACATGGACGGGATGAATTCCGCTGGAAACTACAAAAGAATGGTGCATTCTCAGTAGGATCCATGTATAATGCTTTAGTACATTCCGAAGTACCAGTTATAAACAATAAACACCTTTAGAAAATGAAGGTACCTTTAAAGATAAAGATATTTGGTTGGTACCTTCGCAGAGGGATCATCCTAACTAAGGACATCCTGGCAAAGCGTAACTGGCAAGGAAGTACAAAATGTGTCTTCTGTCATCATGAAGAAAATATTAAACATTTATTCTTTGAGTGTCAGTTTGCGCGGTCTATATGGTAAGTGGCTTCAAACTTGTATCCACCTAGGTCAGTTGCTAATATTTTTGACAATTGGCTGCACGGTATAGATAGCATGTTTAGAAAACATATTTGGGTGGGAGCGATCGCTTTATTATGGTCGCTTTGGCTATGTAGAAATGACAGAGTTTTTAACGCTAAAGTTTCTTCTCCAATGCAGGTAATTTTCCGATGTGCTCACTATCTCTGGGAGTGGTCTATTCTTCAGAGTCCGGCTCTCCGAGACCTGTTTACAGAGGTTTCCTCGCGGTTGGACCAAGTGCCGACATATATTTTTTTCCCATCATGGGTGGCAGCATAATCTGCGTATCGGGCCGCCTTCACCATAGGATCGATTTTCGTCGCATGTGACAAGTTTCTCCTATGTGTCTTCCTCTCGCCCCCTTCAGCTCTCTCTCTTACTACTTTTTCTTTATTGGCTGTGTGCATCTTAGTTATACAAAGGCTGGGTGTGGACATTACTGGTTGTATCTCCTTGATGTAAACTGTTTAAAGTCTAATAAAGCTCTCTTTTTCAGAAAAAAATGGGATAGGGAAACCTCTAGGACCAATGTGGAGTGAACCGTTTCGTTGAATATGGACTCCTTGCTTAAAAATCGAAAACCTCTATCCTCTTGCCTGCTTTGCCACATCGTGAGTCCGTAAGTAAGTTCTGTAAAACTGGTCTGTAGGTCTAACTTTACTCTTTTCTTTTACCCTTTTAAGGGGATGTAGAATTTTTTTTTTCAATAGGTAAAATCATGGTAATAGACCGGAGGTTCAACCAAACATGGCGACCACAAGGTTGCGAAATAGTATTCCTAGCAACTAAATGTGCATCACCATTTGTTCCTTACTTTTCATATTGGAATTTCACATCTTCAAAACTCATTTTGCGCTTATGAATCTCGAACAAGATAGCGCTATAGCTGCATAGCCTTTTCTCCTTCATATTTATCACCTCAAGACAACAAATCAACATAATTATGTTAGATACTCCCAGGTATTCTGTTAGAGAGAGCTGCTCCGCACATAATATAGCCTCTAGATCTCGGAATATACTTGGCCATAGCTTAACCATATGGGCAGGGTAGAAAACAAGACGGTTGGATTGTGTTGTAGAGCTTATATCTTACATTGCCAAAAATAAATAAAAATCACTCTCTTCACCTTGCTTCCACTCACGACATTCACTCGAGATCCACCAGCAATATTGTGATTTTNGAGAGACCACCCAGTTATCTTAGATCGTTATGCGAGTTTTGTTAGTATCGTTATCGTTTGAAAGTATTGACCTATCAAAATGTGGTATGGCAGTACTAGTGCGTCTGTTTTTAGACTATATATCGTATTAACCTAAGTTTTCAAAACCTTAAATTTCAAATTTTATAAAAGTTTGCTTGTTCTTATTGATTGATAGATTGTTTGTTTGTTTGTGTGAACCACGTTGCTTGATGCGTGTGAATTGCCTTGATTTGCTGTGTTGGGTAGGAATACTTCTCTCAGATCTTTCTATCTCTACTTGTCCATGCTAACCCCAACCAGTGCCCCTTATTGAGATACAAGCCGTTCCACTGAAGGATGTCACACCACTTGGATTACTTCCTTATTTGTGTGAAGGACAATCACCTATCAACACAATGAAACCTCTACCCCCAAGGTGCAACAGCATTGGACTTTCAAGAACATCTCAGAGGAGACAAGAACCAGGATGGTCCTAGAGAATTAAATGAAGTTTTACGAGCTATGTTGGATGGAAAGTTTGTTACACCAAGGAGAGAAGATGCCTTGAAGAATCAACAATATGTGAGCTTATGTTGTGTAGGAGCTTACGCAACCCCCATAGGTTTGAAGGATCGATAGTTTAGTTCAGGATGTCATGCAGATTGGAAACTTTCTGTCAGACAAGTGAGGATGCCCAAGAGATAGGCAACATGATTCACTAATCTACTTATTGAGGAAATGATATGGATACATGATGGACTGATCACCCATCCTGCTACTTATATTATTCACCTCGTTATTTGGATTGGTAAATCTTGAGTGACAAACCTATAAGAAAGTCGACGTTGACAAGCCAAAAATGGTAATAAATATTATACCCTTATAATAAGGCAAGTGCTGCCAAGGCGTATTATATACGGTAAGGATAAACCGCGGTGCTGTGAAGAAGAAGGAAAATTCTGCGAATGGAAGTGTTGACCAACCATGAGAGTTTCATTGGAAATGACGTGGTATTGCTGTGAAGGGAGTCAATCAGAAGATGGAAGCCTGCAAAGACATTACAGTTTGAATGCTATGATGGGAATTTCTCCCATCTAGGTGTTCGGATAGATCCAAAGAGTAATCATTGAATACCCGAAGTTATTTTAAGAGACACACACGTATTGGAGATGAAGCACAACTCATGAGTGGAAGATATATCCGACTCCAGTGAGACATAAGGACAAGTAGATGGATCCTAGTCCAAAGACAGGAGTTCAAGACTGCCTACAAAAGTTTCTTTTAAGGGTGGTAGCCCACCTAGTTGTCTAAACCCGGAGATCTCAAACCCATCTTTCTTTCTAGCCTCTTCGAATCTCGGGGACGAGATTCCTTTTAAGGGTGGTAGTCTGTAACATCCCAAGATTTTCAATTTTTTTGAAAATTCAGAGGGATCAAAAACTTTTTGTTGTTTTGTTTAAAACTCAAAATCATGCATGGCATCCATCAGCATCATGTGTTTGTTGCATTTAATTTGCTTGAAATAGTAAAAGATTTCAAAATTTAAAATATACTTTATTAATTGACATAGAGGGTGCAAAGTAACCCTAGTCAATATTTTAAATATTTTAATTTTATTTGTTGGCAAAGATAGTGCCATAATATTGTATTTCATTTAATCTTTCCAAAAAGTATTTTATGACTTTTTTTCTCTGAAAAGGTTTGATTCAGTTTGAAATCAAAAAAAAAATATCGAACCGGCCGGCCAGGCACCCAGCCAGCCCAGCATGGCCCAGCCAGCCAAAACCCACGACCGGCCCATGTGACCATCGCCTCCCAGGTCGGAAACGACCTGGAAGAACGGAGTTCTTCACGTACCGAACCTGCTCCCGAAAAATCTCTGGATTTGTTGCGTTTGCTAAATCGTTTCGCCTCCAAACTCCGCCTATAAATACCCAGCTACCCCACACCACATCTCCCCTAAAAATCCCCAATTTTCCGCCGTCAGGCTGCCCAATTTTCGGCCTCCAACTTTTTAGATCTCGTTTTCATCTTCTACTTGTCACGGTTGGAGCTTTGCTCGTATTCTGATTCTTCCTTCGCGAGAGTTGTAGATCTCGTCGAGATCTTTCCATCCCGATAAAGATCACCACTTTTCATCAAGCACAGCCGGAGAATTTCGTGTCGCAAGATTTCAGATCTGACGGAGTAATACGTCGATTACTCTTCAACCATCCAACCAAATCAGATGAAATTTTTACAGGAGGTAGATGTCATCAATCCCTACAACTTCTCTGAAGAAAGTTTTTCTATTTGAGTTACGCATCTTTTTCTAAAAACAGATCTATTCAAGCCAATCAGGAAGAGCCACGTGTCATCCTCGTCGCCAACTCGTCAGCTACCGCGTGCCAGCCACGTCAGCGCACTGTCAGTGCCTAGTCAGCATCCACGTCAGCCCAGCATTTCTGTAATTTCGGCCGAATTGATTTAATTTGGCAGTTTTGCAGAAAAGACCCTGAAACTTCAAACCATCATATCTTTTTAATGGCTCGGCCAAATTTAATGAACTTTATATTTTTGAAAACCTTATGACCTTTAGAATAATTTAGAACCATTAGTTTTCTGTTTTGCCAAATTTAAAATTATTCAAATTTCAAATGAGAGATTTGAGTAATTTTGGCATAACTTTAAATCTATAAATTATTTTAAATTGTTTTCTTCTGCAAAAGTGTGTCTTTTAGTGTGCTCTGTCCAGTAGATATTTTAGTTTGCACTTGTGCATCATGCATTGATAATGTTTTGTAAAAACTCAAATAGTGGCATTTTGACTATAGTAATTGTTTTTAAATTATTAAAGCCACTAAAATTATGAATCATGAGCATCATGCATATAGTAATTAACAGAGAATAACTACCTTATTACTTGTTAATTTTGACTTGTGTGATGCATTTTCATCATGCATGCATATTTTATTGTATTGCCTTCTTGCTTGTGTATTGAATTGTTGCAATTTGCTTGTTTAGATTGTGAAGAGTGCCAGGAGTGCTGTGAGTGTTGCAACAACCTGAACAACTACCAAGGCAAGTGAATACACAATTCATGAATGACCTATTACTATGTTTTATATTGCACTGTAGACTATTTTTCCAGTAGCATGCATGATAGGCTGTTTTTAATAAAGTTATATGCTATGCAAACCTGTTAGGCTAGCCACATGATTAGTTGACTAGTGACCTATTTAATTTAGTAGAGTTGCTTGCTGCAAAAATTATTGTTTTGTGGTACATGATTTAAGAAAATTCTACTAAATTAATCAATCACCTGGGTGGATTTGGTGTTGCTCTACCGGATGTTCAAAGTTGAGTGGCTACTCAGGCCCATGTCTATGGTGTGAACCTGAGTATGTGCACTTGTGGTTTGCCACCCAGGGTATTAGAGATTTCATGTCACTCCATGTCTAGTTTACTTCCAGTGCAGCCACTAGTCATATGGGCTCTGTCTTGACTAAGTAAGTAGCATGGAACCAGCCCGGTTTGACAAGCAGATGTAGGGGATGTAGGTTGGAACGGGTCAAGCAAGTAGTGTTGCGAAAGTGCTTTAGAAAGGTCTCGTCTTGGTCTTCACCTTTCCTTTTCACTGAATGTGAGTTAAGGATAGAATGGGTTGATCGAGTCTAGTGGGGAAAGTGCCACAAACTCTCGAGAGTAAAATAAAACTAAGATCTTAGCCGTGTCCACGGTTACGGACAATTTGAGTAACTAAGCAAGGTGGTCGACAAAAGAATCTCATTCATTCCAATTTCATAATAAAATTTGGTGGGTGAACAAGGGTAGAAGAGATATTGGTTTTCATGCCATGTTTATCTCATAAATAGTTGGTTTTAAAAGAAATGATCTTTGAAAGTATTAGGATAAAATTTGCTTTGCGCAAGAGCCTTGAACTCCACAAGCCAAATAAGCATGTAGTGATAGTTCTTTGCCATTTAATATCCACCATAGTATGACACTTGCCAGCCTGTCACAAGGTATTGACCCAAATTCTCTGGGCTGCAACGTTAATGTTGCAGGTTGTTTAGATGAGGAATGAGGACGTTTGTTTACTTTCGAGCTTACAACCAACATGTTCGCCAGTGGCACATGGAGATGATGGAGCTTCAGTGCTACTTTATTATGCTGCTTGAACTCTGAATAATATTTGTGGAACTATATTTTATTTTAAGCTAGCTTCGGCTATGCAAAGTTGTAATAAAGTACTTTATTTCTGGATCATTCGTACTTGCGATGTAATAACGTTTAAGATTTATGCATGATATTACATCCTGTTGGTGAATGCTAGCCATACTAGATCCAGGGCCTAGCAATTCACGAGGTATTCTTACTTTTCAAAGTGAGGGTGCTACATAAAATCTGAGAATCTGATACCAAGATGATAAGGGGAGGCCTGATCTTCTCGTGAGCTTGATGGTAGATGGATGATAACTTGTGGAACGCTATGAACTCTCCTCAGCTAGTCCCCGCTGCCAATGCAACAGATTCGAACCCTATGGATATTCGCAGCCTTACATACTTGCGCAACGCAGCCGTCGACTATGAAATGGTCATGTGTACCTCCTTATTCCCAATAGAACAATAGATAACACGCAAACTTTGTAGTAGAACAATCACCAGATCGAAACGAATCGGTGAGATGAATTTCAGATGAATGCTTATAGCAATTCGGTCTGGAAAACTAGGGTTTAAGATATCACGTAGTCTCCCCTTGGGGCGGCGGTTCTCCTCTACTTATAGATGGCTAGGGAACCGAACTAGGACTAGGACTCATAACATGGTTCGACTCAAACTGATACAAACCGACCCATAGTGGGTTTGACCTCACTTAGCACGCAGGCCATAGATATTACACCTTAGACTAGTCTGATCAACTCGTATGTCCTAGTGCGCCACTTGATGTCCTTGCGTATTCAAGAGATGATTCCCTTCAATGCACTTGTGCGCCTGCCTCCCTCTCCTCCCTTGCGCATCTACTAATATTGGGAATCAGTTCTTGCTGAAACTCTCTCCTCCTCCAATGCTTGTGTTATCAACAAACCTGATCATACATAAATTCATAGACTTAGGTAGTATAAAATTCTCATCAACATAAACATCGGATTTAATTAAGAGTGAGTTCACCTGTTGCTCAAGTAACTTGGCATGACCTCTTGTCATTGGTCCAGTCCTCACTTCATTGGGCTTGTCTTGTGCAGCAACATCATCAATTGGAAATGATGGTAAAGGACTAGGGATCTCCTCATCACTTTGTCACACATTGCAGAAAGTGGTTTTTAATTATGTCTAAAACCACCAAGGGGAGGGGCTTGCCCCTTCCCCAAGCACCCCTCACCCTCCTCCAACCCCCATGGGGAGACACACACAATTGCCCACGTTGGCTCTCTTCTCTCTTGACATTGGTTTTGATCTAAATAGGTTTTGAGGGTACCTCTCCTATTAGATATTGATCTAATCTCTCTCATCTCATGTGTTGAGAAAAGCTCTATAGTTCTCGAAAGAGCTTAATGAGAACACATACACCAGACTAATGTGTGTGCTAAGTTATGCATAGATTCGAAGATCAACACATGGCTCGGAAAAGGAGTCCTTATGGATAGAGTGGCCCTGAAAATGAACTTACCAAGCTAAACTTGGTCCGGCGGTAGTACTGCTGTGAGGTAGTAGTACTACTCCTTCCTGGAGTGGCACTGTTGTAGCACAGCGGCTAATACCCCTAGCGGTAGTACCGCGGAGGTATCGGCTGCTTCCAGCAGCGGTACTACCGCTGGTGGTACCGCTAGAGGTAATGGTGGACTATTTTTAGCTATGGGTATCCCGTCGGTACCCTGGCGGTAGCTGCCACGCTCTACCGCTGGGTTCCTTTGTTTTGTGTCTAAGGAATCAGCAGTAGTATCGGCAGCCCGGCGGTAGTACCGCTCCCTGGCATACCGAGATAGCCCTCTGGGGTACCACAATCGCTGGGAGTTGTGCTACACTGGCTACCGCCCGAATACCTATGGCGGTAGTACCGCTACCGCTGTGCAGATTTTCTGCACATAACGGTTTGATTTTCAGGGGCCCCTATATAAAGACCCCTTCTTCTCCAAGAAGTGTGGCCGATCTAGATTCTCTCTCCTCCATTGTTGCTGAGCTCCAATCACCTAGATCTCCCAATCGCTCCACCCGAACTCCTTGATCTTTGGAGGGTTGAAGGTGAAGGCCAAGATCTACTACTTCACTAAGCCGATTTACATTTCCCCCTCATTCACTTGAGGAATTCGAGGTTAGGGTTTCCTTTAGGAAAACCTAGCATTTTGTTCTCACTACTTGTATTGGTTGAGCAGATTGTGGTGTTTGGGGAGCCCTAATTCAGTTGTGGGTGTTTTCCCCAAGATTTTGTAAAGGCTCCGGACTCCACCTTGAAAGATTCCGATAGTGGAAGGTGAACCAAACCTTTGTGATGTGGTTCTTTGGAGAATAGGGTGAGGTCTTTGTGGCGTTGAGTAGGCCTTTGTGGTGAGCTCACACCCCTCCAAACAAGACGTACTCCCCTCAAAAGGAGGAACTCGGGAATACATCCTTGTCTCTGCATGCTTCACTTCGGTTACCTTTATCCTTGCTTACTTTTACGTATATCTTGTGTAGTTCTAGTGCTTGCATTCCACATAGGTAAATTCACCGTAGTTGCATATCTAGAAAATTTATCTTTGTGTCAAGCCTTAATCGTAAAAGTATTAAAAATTGGAGTAGCACCTATTCACCCCCCTCTAGCTGCCCATACGATTTTTCAATTGGTATCAGAGCCTTGGCTCATTATTTAGGCTTTACCTCCTAAGAGAGTATGTGAAAGAACAAACTATGCCTTGATGTCGCCTAGAGGGGGGTGAATAGGCGATTGAAACTTTTCCGGTTTAAGGCTTGATAATTGCGGAATAAAACTAGGTGTTTAAATTAACAAGCCAACACCTAATTATACTAGGTTCACCTATGTGCACCAACAACTTATGCTAAGCAAGGCAAGCAACAGGGTGATAGCAAGAAATAAAACTTCAAGCACGAAGGCTATCACAATGCAAATTGCATAAGTAAATAGCTCGGGTATAGAAATAACCGAGGCACGTGGAGACGAGGATGTATTCCTGAGTTCCTCCTTGTTAAGGGAGTACGTCTCGTTAGAGTGGTGTGAGCTCGCCACAAGAGGCCTACTCAAGATGCCACAATGGCCTCACCCTATTCTCTGATGAACAGCACCCAAGGGTTTAGTTCACCTTCCACTATCGGAATCCTTCAAGGCAGAATCCGGAGCCTTTACAACGATCTTGGGGCACACACCCACTATCGGCACAGTGGAAACCAGGGTACCACGGACCGGCCTGCTAGGGCCCACAGCATTCTTCAGAAGATTTCGCTAAGGCCCAGGCTCTCCAAGCCTGGCGAGCCTCGCGAGGGACCTCTCCTCCTCGCCAAGGGTTTTCCCCTCGACGAGGGACCACCTCTCCTCGAGAGGGTATCTTGGATGCTACCTGCAAATTCTGCTAAGGACCAAGCCGAAAGGCTCGGCGAGGCCTCCTGCCTCGCGGGGTTCCTTCCTCACGAAGCCAGCTCTGCCTCCGCGGCAGGGCGCACATGGGCTCTGCACCCTCCGCAGAGTCATGGGCGCGCTAGCGCGCGGTGACGACCGCGGCAGCGCGCAGTGACGGCAACGCCGCAGTTGCCGTTCTTATGTATAAAGCAGTTAACAACGCTGCACCAAGCAAAGGAGCCCCAAGAATTCCCACTTTGGTGATAGGGGGACCCTCTGCAGCTACGCTCCAAGGGCGACATCACCGTGGGACACACCCCACCTTAGCGGCGCCAGCCACTGTCCTGGTTGGACGGTGGCTTTTCCAGCTTTGGTGACACCGCCCCCTGCCATGGACCGCGCCCATGGACTCAACCTTTATCGTGCACCCGTCCTCCTCCTTCGTCGCCATGTGGTAGCCCTTCCCGCCAAGATATTTGGGGGAAGAGGTCCGAGACACCTATAAAAGGAGGGGGAGCACGTTCGGGCAAATGGTTCGGCTCTTAGTAGTTCAGAGGTTGGAAGTTCTGAGTTCTAGGGTTAGCCATTGTTAGCCACCTTGAGCTCGCCAAGCTCCCTTTGTACTGAAACCTCTCCAAGCAAGTGCAATACACCAGAGGCAGGACGTAGGGGTTTTACCTCTCCTAGAGGGCCCTGAACCTGGGTAATACCGTGCGTTCATCTCTACAGTGCTGTCCTGCAGCGAGCTCGATGAGCACCGTCGCCGAGGCACGTTGAGGGTTGTTTGATTCCGTGTTCAGCCCCATACTTGATACCTTGTGAGACATACCCAGTTCCTGGGACAGTTCTCCGACATTTGGCGCGCCAGGTAGGGAGCTGAGGCGCGTCTTCAACCTCGACACTGCCATGGCCGGCTCTCGTGCCGAACGTCTTGCTCGCCGGACGGCCAGCATTGCCACCGCTCCCGCTGACAACCCATGCGGCCGCCCGCGTGGAAGTGCTGCTCCGGAGCGCCACGTCGACCCCGAGCCTCGCGTCGAGCACCCGGAGGACGACGACAATGACCATGCCGAGGACGACCTCGGCGAATAGGAGGCTTCCTCCCTACACCCGTCGCGGGACCGTGTTGCCTCCTCGCTGGGCCGCCCTGCGTCCAGCCCGGCAACTGCGCTCCTCATGGCGCAAGAGCTGCTGCAGTACCGTCCCACGCCGGAGGCCCAAGAAGCCTGGCTCAACCGCCTCTCCGAGCTCGTCAGCGCCGCTCGCGTCGCCGCTCCTGCACCGTCTCGTTCGCTGGTCCTCTCCGCACGCGCAGGGGACGTGGCGCACGGCGCACTGCATGCACCTCCTCGTCACCCCACGCCCGCTCCAGCTCCATCGCAACCTGCTCCGGCCTGGGGCTCCTCCTCGCGACAACCGCGCTGCGTTGCACGCGTCGTCGCCGCATGACTGCCAACTTGTGCAGCGAGCCCTGGAGGACGCACGCGTGAGCATCGAGCGCCACCAGGATCGCCACAACCGCACCGTCCATGACGTCGCCACCGCGGGGCGCCACCTCCGCGCCACCCTCGCCAACGGCCCAGTCACCTACGGCACGACCGTTCACTCGCAGCCTCCGTCACGTCGTCTGGCCGGTCAAGTTCAGGCCGGATCTCCCTCCGCGCTACGACGGCAAGAACAACCCCCTGGAGTTCCTGTAGCTCTACACTTTGGCCATCCAGGCAGCAGGGGGTGATGACAAAGTCATGGCGAACTGGTTCCCCATGGCCCTCAAGGACTCCGCGTCCTCGTGGCTCACGAACCTCCCCGCCGAGTCCATCAACACCTAGGAGGACCTCTGCCGGTGCTTCGTCGCCAACTTCAAGGGCACGTATGAGCGCGGCCTCACGTACAACGACCTCCACGCCGTACGCCAGAAGCCTGGCGAGACCCTCCGCAAGTACATCCAGCGCTTCAGCCAGGTGCGCAACAAGATCCCCAACGCCACCGACGCGCAGGTCATTTCGGCCTTCCAGGCTGGGGTCACGGATGTGCGGATGCTCGAGAAGCTTGGCATCCACGACAACATCACCACCGTCGTCAAGCTTTTCGACTTGGCGGACAAGTGCGCCAAGGCTGAGGAGGGCCGCTTGTTCGTCAAGAACGAGCCAGGGGACCCCGCCGAGGGATCCAAGAAGAAGAAATCCACCGAGAAGCGCAAGACCACTGCGGTCCTCGCGGCTGAGCCTGACGCCAAGCAGCCTCGCGCTGGCCGCTCCAGCCGCGGACCCCGAGAGGAAAGATGACCGCCCCTTCTGCATCTACCACAACAGGCATTCCCATGCCACCGAGGACTGCTACGACCTCAAGAGGCTTCGGGCTCGCGAGGCTAACGAGCGGCAGCGAGGTCGGGCGGCCGCGGCGGCCGCGGGGGGCGACGCTGGAACAACAAACTACGACGGACAACTACCAGCAGAACCCTCAAGCCAACGCCGCCCAGCCCGTGAACGACAACCTCCCTGCCGAGACTCCTGAGGGCTACCAGGTGCCTCGCGGGGCCGCTTGCATCCTCGGAGGGGCTCAGGCCCCCAGCTCCAACCGCCACTTCAAGCAACTCGCCTGCGAGGTCGCGGCAGCGCTTCCCGGGGTTGAGGCCTCTAGGCCCCTCAAGTGGTCCCAGTACCCCATCACTTTCGACTCCAGCGACCATCCCAAGTCCACTTCAACTGTTGGCACCATCCCGCTGGTCTGCACTCCCACCATCAACAACATTGAAGTCTCTAAGACGCTCATCGATGGGGGTGCAGGCCTCAACGTCATCTCTGTCGAGACTTTCGAGAAGCTGCAGGTGCCCTACGAGCGGCTCATGCCCACCAGGCCCTTCTCGGGGGTGACAGAGGGTCTCACCACCCCTTTGGGGCAAGTGAGGCTCGCGGTCACTTTCGGCACGCAGGCCAACTACCGCACCGAGCTGATCGACTTCGACGTCGCGCACATCGGCCTGCCCTACAACGCCATCCTCGGCTACCCCGCCCTCGCCAAGTTCATGGCGGTGACCCACCACGCCTACAACCTCGTCAAGCTCCCTGGCTCGGGTGGCACCATCGTCATCCGCGGCATGGTCTCAGACGCCCTGTACGCTGCGCAAGCGGCCTACAAGGCTGCCGCGGTGGCGTCACCCGCTGACGAGGATGAGGAGCCCCTCCCGAGGCCCCCCGTGAAGAAGAAGCAGCTGTTCTCTCAGGAGAAGGCCGCGATGAAGCAAGTGCCTCTTCAGGCAAACGGCTCGGGGGCTAGCGTCACCATCGGCGCCAACTTGCCTCCCAAATAGGAAAGCGAGCTCGTCGCCTTCCTCAGGGCAAACTCTGACATGTTCGCATGGACACCGTCAGATATGTCCGGAGTACCGAGGGAGGTGATCGAGCACCACTTAGCCGTGTGTCCAAACGCACGCCCCGTGAAGCAAAAGGCGCGGCGCCAGGCGCCAGAGAAGCAAGATTTCATCGTCCAAGAAGTAGAAAAGTTGAAGAAAGCCAGCATCATCAAGGAAGTTGTCCATCCCACTTGGCTCGCCAACGGTGTGGTCGTCCCCAAGCACACCGGAGGAAGCCGCCTCTGCATCGACTTCACCGACCTCAACAAAGCCTGCCCCAAGGACCCCTATCCCCTCCCGAGGATCGACCAGATCGTGGACTCCACCGCCGGCTGCACACTCCTCTGTTTTCTGGATGCCTTCTCAGGCTACCACCAGATCAATATGGCGAAGGAGGATGAGGAGAAGACAGCATTTCTCACCCCTTGTGGTGTGTTTTGCTACGTCTGCATGCCCTTCGGCATGAAGAACGCCGGTGCCACTTTCCAGCGCCTCATGAGGATCGCCTTGGGGGCTCAAATGGGGAGGAATGCAGAGGCCTATGTCGACAACATCGTGGTCAAGAACCGCGAGGAGGACACGCTCATCAAGGACCTCGAGGAGACCTTTGCCAACCTGCGCAAGGTAAACATCAAGCTGAACCCCGCCAAGTGCGTCTTCGGGGTCCCTTCAGGCAAGCTCCTCGGGTTCCTGGTGTCTCATCGCGGCATCGAAGCAAACCCCGACAAGATCAGAGCCATAGAAGAGATGCAGCCTCCTCGTCGCCTCAAGACATGCAGCGCTTAGCGGGATGTATGGCCAGCCTTGGCCGTTTCATCTCCAAGTTCGGCGAGAGGGCGCTGCCATTTTTCAAGATCATGAAGAGGTCCGGTCCTTTCAAGTGGACCCCTGAAGCAGCAAAGGCCTTCGAGGACCTGAAGAAATACCTGGCGAGCCCACCCATCATGGTTGCCCCACGCCCTCGCGAGCCTCTGAAGCTGTATCTTGCAGCCACTCCTCAGACGGCAAGCGCGGTCTTGGTGGCTGAAAGGGAAGAGCCAGTCCTCGCCAAGCAGAGCCTTGCCTCGCCAAGCCCAGAACTCCTCGACAAGGAAGCAGCCTCGTCAAGCCTCCAGCCTCATGTCGAGCCTCTACAAGTGGGGCCTCAAGAAAACCTCGACAAGGACTCCACCGAGCCTCGAGAGGAGCCAACCGCTGCCACGCCAACGACTACCCTCGTCGAGCATCTCGTGTACTTCGTCAGCACAGTGCTGCGGGACGCTCGCGAGCGCTACCCCATGCAGCAAAAGCTCCTCTTCTCGCTCCTCAGCGCCTCCAGGAAATTGCGCCACTACTTCCAGGGTCACCCCATTAAGGTGGTCACCTCATACCCCCTGGAGCAAGTCCTGCGCAACCCAAACGCAACAGATCGCGTCGCAAGCTGGAGCATCGAGCTACAACCTTTCGAGCTGGAGTTTGACACCACAAGGGTCATCAAGGGCAGGGCGCTGGCTGATTTCATGGCCGAATGGACGGACACGCGTGAAGAAGAGCCTCAAGAGGAGGAAGCCGCAGCCTCAGGAGGGGCGGAGCCCAGCCACTGGACCATGCACTTCGACGGCGCCTTCGCGGCTCAGAGTGCAGGGGCTGGTGCTATCCTCACCTCACCGACAGGCGACAAGCTCTACTACGCCGTCCAGCTGTGCTTCAAGGACAACGACAAGGTCTCCAACAACATTGCTGAATACGAAGGCCTCCTCGCCGGGCTCAGAGCTGCCATTGCCCTCGGCATCAAGCGCATCCTCATCAAGGGCGACTCTCAGCTCCTCGTCAACTTCTCCAACAAAAGCTACACGCCTAAGGACACCTACATGGTGGCCTACCTTGAAGAGGTACGCAAACTCGAGAAGCACTTCAGGGGCATGGAGCTCAAGCATATCCCACGAGGAGAGAACCAAGAAGCAGATGAACTCGCCAGGCGAGCAGCAAGAAGGGAAGCCCAGAAGCCTGGAGTGTTCGAGGAGAGACTCGCCAAGTCCTCGGTCAAGCAACCAGTGGTCAACACGAGCATCAATGAGGAGCTCCCACCAGCCCCATCAAGTGGAGCACCAAACTGCGGGCTGCCCTCAGGCGATCGCTTGCTGATGACCCTGGTACGCCAAGACACTGGTTGGATCGACGAGATCAAGAACTACCTGCAAAACCGAGTTCTCCCCGAAGAAGACGCCGAAGCCGAAAGGGTTGCTCGCCAGGCCAAGTCCTACTGCCTCCACGACGGAGACCTTATCGTAAGCGCCCCAATGGGGATTGCATTGCGGTGCGTTCCTGCCGAGGAAGGCCGCCAGCTCATCAACGACATCCACAGCGGAGAGTGCGGCCACCATTCATCCTCACGCACCCTTGCAGGCAAGGTCTTCCGGAGTGGCTTCTACTGGCCTTCAGTGCTTCAAGATGCAGCCGCAATCGTCAATCCTGCGACGCCTGCCAATTCCACGCCAAGCAGATCCACCAGCCCGCGCAAGGACTCCAAACCATCCCGCTCTCCTGGCCGTTCGCGGTCTGGGGGCTGGACCTCCTGGGACCCTTCCCGCGAGCGCTCGGGGGCTACCGCTACCTCTACGTCGCCATTGACAAATTCACCAAGTGGCCTGAGGTGGAACCCGTGCGCACCATCCCGGCGAAATCAGCTGTGAAGTTCATCAGGAGCCTGGTCTGCCGCTTTGGCGTGCCCAACCGCATCATCACCGACAACGGCTCACAATTCATCAGCGGCGCCTTCAAGTCCTACTGCGGCAGCCTCGGCGCCCAAATCTGCTACGCCTCGGTGGCTCACCCACGAAGCAACGGGCAGGCTGAGCGAGCCAACGCCGAGGTGCTCAAGGGCCTCAAGACGAGAAGCTTCAACCGCCTCAAGGCCAGCGGCAAGCACTGGATCGATGAGCTCCCCTCGGTGCTCTGGTCCATCCGCACCACGCCAACAAAGCCAACTGGTGAGACGCCGTTCTCCCTCGTCTATGGTGCTGAAGCCGTCCTCCCCAGCGAGATCACCCACGGCTCTCCACGAGTCTTGGCCTTCAAGGAGGCTGAGCAGGACGAACTCCGCAACAACGACCTGCTGCTGCTCGAGGGGCTCCGCCGCAATGCGGCCCTGAGAGCGGCAAGGTACCAGCAAGACCTCCGTCGCTACCACAGCCGCCACATCCGCCCGCGCACTCTCGAAGCAGGAGACCTTGTCCTGAGGAGAATCCTCTCCAGGGCAGGCCTCCACAAGCTCTCGCCAATGTGGGAAGGACCCTACAGAGTCGTGCACATCGCCAGGCCTGGCTCGCGCGGCTCGAGACGGAGGACGGCATCCCTGTCGCCAACCCCTGGAACATCCAGCACCTGCGCAAGTTCTACCCCTGATCGTCCTCGACGAGCAATTTTTTGCATCAAGGGAGAGCCTCGCGCCATCATCCTCCACGAGGAAAAACTTCGGGCTCCCCTCTCTACTATACGTTGCCGCGGGCCGTTCGAGAAGACTCCCAAGCCACCACGCCTCGGCAAGGTGACTTCTTCAAGCACCATGCCTTGGCGAGGTGGATCCCCATGCCCAGCCATGGTGGACCGCAGGCTCTAAAAGCCACCCCCGCATAGGGGCCCCCTCTCTGAGCTCTCTCTACATGCGTCGCCTCGGGCCGCGAGAGTCTCAGCCACTCCATGTGGAACCCCATGCCCAGACATGGCGGATTTTGTATTTCTGGCCACGCCAGTGTAATGAACCTCTGTTTCAGGTCACTTTGAACCTTTGCGCTTCGCGCCAGCATATGTTGTTGCTTTGGTAAGCACTTATGTTATTACTTTTCATCCTTGCTCGTATGATCCCTCCTGTGTATCTCGCGAGCGGGGGCTGAGCATGGTGCCTGTGCCTCGGGAGCATCCCAGCAGCGCCTCAAACCCAAGGGATCCGAGCTCTGAACTCACGGGTCAGCTCTCATGCATGTCAACTCCCAAGGAGCTCTGAACTCATGGACCGGCTCCCGTGCACGTCAACTCACCAAGGACCTTGGTGCCTGTTCTCCTCGCGAGACACACATGAAGGAACCTACGAGCACGCATGAGTTATCTAGCTATGTATTGCTTGTGGGTATGCCTATCTGTCCAAGCGCAGGAAAGCAGGCTTCAACAAGCCTCAGGCAACCTCAGAGAGGAAAACGCCTCGCCAGGGAACCAACACCCTCACCAAGGCAAAAACGCCTCGCCAGGGAACCAACACCCTCTCCAAGACAAAAACGCCTCACAGAGCTAAGTCCAAACACTTGGTTAAAATCCCCTTTCGCTGGTTTTTGTCCCTCGAGCCTCTTTTCTCTCTCCTATGCCTCATGGGCTGCTTGCGCGTTAAAGGGGAGCCCCGAGCATCGCGACTCGGGAGCTCTTACCTCTCGAGGCCTCACGCATCCCCCGGCCTTGTGGAGCCCTGACTCTCACATACCAAAGCAGCGGTGGTGTAGCGCTAAGAGAGGGTCCTAAGACGTAGAGCGAAAAAGACATGAAAGGAAAGATAAAAGCCTCCAGAGGAAAATTCACCAAGCATGTTCAAATGACACTTAAACAAGTCTTTATAAAAGTTTTACAAGTAAATGCTAAAGTAATGTGCTCCTCATGCACATCTAGCCACAGGAAAAGCTCATGCCGTCGGGCCTCCCGAGGTGCCCGCGCCGTCCGTGGCGGCATCCACCTCCTCCTCCGGAGCGTCCTCTTCGTCGTCTTCGCCTTCCTCAACCTCGACTTGGTCGAATAGCTTGGCGTACTCCTCGGCGGCCTTCCGCGTCCTGTCGCTCAGCACGACGCGGCTGCTGAGGTCGACCGGCGTCGTCACGGCCTCGAGGTCAAGCGAGGGCTGTAACCTCGCGAGGTTGGCGAAGATGCGGTAGGTGGCGAGGACGAGGAGATCGCGGCTGTCCTCCACGACGCGCTCGTTGAAGTCCTTCGCGGTCTCTTCAAGCTTTGCGAGGAACTACTCAAAGAAGAACATGTACGCGGCCTCGTCGTCGCTCCCCCTGCGGCAAGGGAGGGGACCTCGGTCCCCAGGCGGTCCCCAACGGCGCGCGCGCGGGACACCAAGTCTTGGAGCATGCGCTGGCACTGGCGCGACATGGTCCGGACGATCTCCGCGTTGTCCCGTGCCTGCTCCACGAGGTTCACGACCGGCCCCACGTGTTGCTGGAGCTCGCTCAGGTTCGCCTTCAGGACGGCAACCTCCTTTTCCGCGCGGGCCTGGGCGTCCCTGGCGCTTTGAAGGCGGGAGGCCATCCGCTTCTCCTCCTTCTCGAGCTCCTTGATGCAGTTTTGGAGCTCGTTGCGCTTCGCCTTAAAGTGCTCCTCCTGCTTCGTGGCCTTCTCATCATAGTCCTTGGAGAGACCTTGGCGGATGAGCTTGACCTTGTCGTCGGCCTCTTCCTAGATTTTCTTTTGCTTCGCCGCGAAGTTGGCGTTGGCCGCCTTGAGGCGATCTGCGTAAGTGGCCTCGTCCTTGGCCACCTGCCCCTCGCGAGCCCGCAGCTGCTCCTCGCGGATGGCCTGGTCCTTCTCGAGTTGCTGGACCTGCTCCTCGCGCCGGCGCAGTTCCACCTCGCGGGGGGAGAGCTCTCCCTCGCGTCGCGTGAGCTCTGCCTCGCGCTGGGTCAGCTGCACCTCGCGAGCGTCCAGCCTCTCGCGGAGCTCCTTCAAGCTGCTCTCCACGGTTTTGGAGTGCGTGATGAAGTTTTGCTCCAAGGCCGCGACCTCCTGTCGCTTGGAGGCAGTTTCCGCCTCGAGCGCCTCCCGAGCGGCGTCCAGCTGCTCCATGGTCTCCGCCGCCTCCCGCTTCACGCTGTCGCGGGTCTCTTCGGCGAAGCGCATGGCCTCTTGGCGTGCCGCCAGGGCCGCCGCGTCCTGCCGGCGGCAGCTCTCCACGCTCTCGCGGAGGAGGGCCCAACCCTCGTCGAGTCTCGCCCGCTCCTCCGCCCTGGCGAGGTCCTCTTCGGTGTACTGCGCCTCCAGCTCGTCGAGCGTCCGCCGCGCCAGGCCGAAGACGGCGCCGCGGCGAACCGCGTGGCGCCGCGGCTCCCGCAGCGCCAAGGTCCCCGCACCGCTGCGGGGTGCAAAGGTCTCAATTCTTAGCGGGCGCCCGAGGCACCCTGTCTCGGGCTCACGGCCGCATCAGGTGCGGCCTGGGGGCTCGTGTGGGCACCTCCTTCGCCGCCCGCGTCGGGAGCCCTCTGGGGGCTGGCATCCTATCGCCCCCGGCTCCGGCGTCCGTGGGCTCCGGAGGCACCTCCACCTCCTGCTCCTCAGGGGCGCTTCCCGCCCCTTCCGTGGTGGCCACGCCTGCCGCGGCCTTGGGCTCGTCAGCCCCTCTTGTGGGAGCCTCCTCCTCCGGAGGCGGCTCCACGATGATCTCTTCATCAACCTCCTCCTCCTCCTCCGCGCGGTGCTCAACCGCGGGAGGAGTGGCGGCCCGAGCTGGCGACGGCGCCACCTCTTCAATCACCTCCTCCGCGCGGTGCTCAACCGCGGGAGGAGTGGCGGCCCGAGCTGGCGACGGCGCCACCTCTTCAACCACCTCCTCCGCGCGGTGCTCGCCCGCGGGAGGAATAGCCACCTGCTGCGGCTCGCCAGCCGCAGGCGTCGCCGCGGTGGCGCCAACGGTCTCCCCAAGCTTGCGGAGCCGCCGCCTCTTCGGCGCCGCAGGGTTCCTGAGAAGAAAGACAGGCAGAAGATCCTTCAAGGAGGGTTTTCGAAAGCAGAATGCTAAAGGAAAGAAGAAGGACCAGGACTTACTCGTCGGCCATCCTCCACACCCGTTTCTTCGCCTTGGGCGGCTGGGGGCTGCTCGCTCTGGCCTCCTCTTGAGGCGCTCCTACCTCCTCGCGAGGAGCGCCCCTCGCGACTGCGGCTCTCCTGTCGTGGATAGCCTTGGAGCGGGGCTCGCAGCGTCCTCCCTTGCTGCTGCTCTCCTCCTCCTCCTCTGCGGCGCGTCGAGAGGGAGCTACGCGAAAGGCATCCCCGTCGTCGCTGGAGGAAATCACCTGGAGGTCCTCTTCAGGCGGTACGCTCCTTGGGGAGCAGGCGGAGCCTCTCGAGGGGTTAGCGCCTCTCGAGGCCTCGTCCTCGCCAGAGGGGTCAGCGCCTCTCGAGGCCTCGTCCTCGCTAGAGTCTTCGACCTCGTCCGGCTCCGGTGACTCGTCCATATGCTCCGGCTCCGCCGCCCACGGGTTGGTGCGGGGCCCGCGGTGTCCTGCGGGCACGATCCCCCATTCGTCGAATACAGGCAGGCGCCTGCGGTGCTCGTGCACGCTCTCTTCAACAAAGCTGAAGAGCGTCTTGGCCTCGTCGCAGGTGGGGGATGGGATGTCCGTCGTGGCGAAGAGGATCCCCATGACCTGGTACAGCACCTCCGGTGTGAAGCTGTCCGAGCACAGGCGCATCCTGTCCTCCCTGCCTGTGTACTGCCACACCGGCTCTGAATGCCACTGGAGGGGGGCGATTCGGCGCCTCGTGAAGTCCTTCGCCACCATCTGGCCGGTGAGTCCGGCGTCGCGAAGCCTCCGTATGCACTCGTACACCGCGTCAAGCTTCGGGCCCTCGAAGCCTGCGCTCGCCCAGCGCGCCCACTTCCTCGGGGGCGCCACGGGCACCTCCAGGAGAGGGTTGCTCCCCTTGGTGTCGACGAAGAACCACCGCTGGCGGAAGTCCTCCACCTTCTTCGTCACCTTGGTGATGGCGTTCTCACCGCACCATGCGATGGGAATGTAGTTCCTGCTCCTGGCGTCAGCAATGCGGAAGGAGACGCATCCGATCCGCTCGTTCTGCGCGGTGGACCGGAGGGAGTAGAAGCTGCGGAAGAGCGCCACCGAGGGACGGATGCCAATGTAGGCCTCGCAGAGGTAGGCGAAGATGGAGAGGATGAGGATGGAGTTGGGATGAAGATGGAGGAGTTGGATCTGGTACACCTCCAAAATCCCCAGGAGGAAGTCGGAGAAAGGAGGAACAAGACCGGCGTAGAGAGTTTGAAGGAAGATGGGGTAGTACCCCTCGGGAAGCCTGCTGCCGGCCGGTCTCATGTCGGTGGCGCCGTGCTCGTTGGTGCTCGCGGCCGCCAGGTGGCGCACCTTTTCAATCGCCGCCGAGTGGATGCGGGTCTTCGGCAGCGCCCCCTCGAGCGCAGCACCCCGCGCCATCGCCGCAGACTTGCCGGCCGGCATCGTGGCCTTGCCCTTCTGGTCAACGGTTGCTTTCTTGGGCGCCATGGTCGCAGGAGAAGGAGATCTTGGAGGCGGAGCGCTCTGGGAAGAAGAAGATGTTTGGGGGAAGTGTGCGGCGGAGTTATGGGAGAAGTGATGGGCGCAGTCTGCGCGCGCAGGCTTTATTGGCCAAAAACCAAGGACGTGGCGGGCCCCACCGGGTCGCCCGTTGAAGCCGAGGAGATCGTGGCCTCGGGCGCAACCGCTGCGCCCCACGTGTCACGGCCCAGGCAGGCATCGTTGGGCCCCCGACGCTTCGCCTGCGTCTACGGCCTTCGGCGTGCCCATCGCGGGCCCGGGGGCTACTGTCGGCACAGTGGAAACCAGGGTACCACGGGCCGGCCTGCCAGGGCCCACAACATTCTTCAGAAGATTTCGCTAAGGATCCTCGCCGAGGGTTTTTCCTCGGCGAGGGACCGCCTCTCCTCGAGAGGGCATCTCGGATGCTACCTGCAAATTCTGCTAAGGACCAAGTCGAAGGGCTCGGCGAGGCTTCCTGCCTCGCGGGGTTCCTTCCTCACGAAGCCAGCTCTGCCTCCGCGGCAGAGCGCACATGGGCTCTGCACCCTCCGCAGAGTGACGACCGCGCCAGCGCGCGATGACGGCAGTGCCACAGTTGCCGTTCTTATGTATAAAGCAGTCAACAACGCTACACCAAGCAAAGGAGCCCCAATAATTGCCACTTTGGTGATAAGGGGACCGTCTGCAGCTACGCTCCAAGGGCGACGTCACCGTGGGACACACCCCACCTCAGCAGCGCCAGCCCACCGTCCTTGTTGGACGGTGGCTTTTCCAGCTTTGGTGACACCGCCTCCTGCCATGGACCGCGTCCATGGACTCCACCTTTATCGAGCACTTGTCCTCCTCCTTCGTCGCCTTGTGGTAGCCCTTCCCGCCAAAATACTTGGGGGAAGAGGTCCGAGACACCTATAAAAGGAGGGGGGAGCACGTTCGGGCAAAGGTTTCCTTTCCTGGCCATTTCTGATTCAGATCTAGGGTTAACAATAGCCATTGTTAGCCACCTCGAGCTCGCCAAGCTCCCTCTGTACTGAACCTCTCCAAGCAGTGCAATACAATCTAGGCAGGACGTAGGGGTTTTACCTCTCCAGAGGGCCCTGAACCTGGGTAATACCGTGCGTTCATCTCTGCAGTGCTGTCCCACAGCAAGCTCGACGAGCATCGTCGCCGAGGCACGTTGAGGGTTGTTTGATTCCGTGTTCAGCCCTTACTCGATCCTTGCGAGACACACCCAGTTCCTGGGACAGTTCTCTGACAAATTGGATTCACTTGAATCGTAGTTTCCACGCAAAAGTTATTCAGTTTCAGGTTTTGCTGTTCTTCTGTGACCGGAAGTACCGGCCTCGCGGGCGGTACTACCGCTGGCCACTTCCGTGACTACTTCCGGATACCACTTCCGCTTATGAAACGTCGCTTCTGTTTTCGAGCGGAAGTAGCACCGGAAGTAACCCCGGAAGTACCGGTATACCGGTACTACCGGCCCTCCGGGCGGAACTACCGCTGGGAACTTCCGCGGCTACTTCCGGAAGCCAGTTCCGCTTATGAAAAATCGCCTCTGTTTCCGAGCGGAAGTGGAACCGGAAGTATCCACGGAAGTACCGGTGTACCGGTACTACCGGTGCTCACTGCGGAAGTACCGCCCCGGCGGGCTGACCTTTTTTGAAGTCCTTTGGCAAGCTGTTTTGGGTGGGCCGGAAGTACCGCCCTTTGGGCCGGTACTACCGGTCCCGCGGGTGTTCTTTTTGAGCCGTTGAGGGCTGTTTTAACGTGGGGCGGTAGTACCGCCCCTTGGGCCGGTACTACCGGTCCTGCGGGAATCTGTGCCCCAACGGCCAGATTCCCAGGGCATCTTTTTAAGTGCCCCTTCTTCCCCCTTTTGGTTTAACACTTCTTCCAATCTTTTGAATCTCTTCAAGCTCTCTCTCCTCCATTGTTGCACATCCTTGTGAGCTTGATTCCTCTCAATCCCTCCGATGATTCTTGCCCAAACTTAGGGATTCAAGAGAGGAGATCTAGATCTACCATTCCACCAATCAAAATCTCCTCTTAGTGAGGGGAACCTAGTGGATCTAGATTTTGGGGTTGCTTTGTGTTCATCCCCTTTGTTCTTCCTCTCTTATTCCCCCCAAAGCATTTGTTGCTTGGTTGGAATTTGAGAGTGAAGGGCTTGACCACTTTGTGTGTTCTTTCCTCTTGCATTAGTTGCATCGGGTTGCTCTCCCTACGGTGATACGTGAGGATCGACGTTGAGAAGCTTGTTACTCTTGGGTGCATTGTGTTCCCAAGAGCTTTGTGCCTCTTGGATGCATTGTGTACCCTAGACGGTTTGGAGGTGCCGCGAAGACTTCGAGTTGTGAAGCTTCGGCACGAGTTTGGGAGCCCCCAATTGAGTTGTGGGTGTGTGCCCCAAGAACGGTGTAAAAGGGCTCCGGAATCCGCCTCGAAGGATTCCGATAGTGGAAGGTGAACCAATCCCTTGGGTGAGGTTAATCGGAGAATAGGGTGAGGCCTTTGTGGCATCTTGAGTAGGCCTCTTGTGGCGAGCTCACACCCCTCCAACGAGACGTACTCCCTTAACAAGGAGGAACTCGGGAATACATCCCCGTCTCCGCGTGCCTCGGTTATTTCTATACCCGAGCTTTTACTTATGCACTTTACCTTGTGATAGCCTTCGTGCTTAAAGTTCATATCTTGCTATCACCTAGTTGCTTGCTTTGCTTAACATAAGTTGTTGGTGCACATAGGTGAGCCTAGTAATTAGGTTGTTGGCTTGTTAATTTAAACACATAGTTTTATTCCGCAATTATCAAGCCCCTAATTAGAAAAAAAAATAATCGCCTATTCACCCCCCCACTAGGCGACATCTCGGGCATAGCTTGTTCTTTCACAAGGCGCGGCTTGTGGCCAAGGGCTACACACAAAGAGAAGGTGAAGATTACTTCGATACCTATTCACCTGTCGCTAGACTAACCACAATCCGTGTACTACTTTCCCTGGCTGCCTCTTATGGTCTTATCGTTCATCAAATGGACGTAAAGACAACTTTCCTCAATGGAGAGTTGGAAGAGGAGATCTATATGGATCAGCCTGACGGGTTCGTGGTAAAGGGTGAAGAGATAAAGGTATGCAAGTTGTTGAAATCCTTGTATGGACTGAAACAAGCACCTAAGCAATGGCATGAGAAGTTTGATAGAACTTTGACTTCTGCAGGCTTTGCCATTAATGAGGCTGATAGGTGTGTTTATTATCGCCATGGTGGGGGCGATAGTGTCATATTATGCTTGTATGTCGATGACATATTGATATTTGGTACAAGCATGAATGTGATAAATGAGGTCAAGTCCTTTCTGTCAAAATGTTTTGACATGAAAGATCTGGGAGAAGCTGATGTAATTCTGAACATCAAGCTGATTAAGGATGAGAGTGGAATTGTTTTAACACAATCACACTATGTTGAGAAGGTCTTGAGCCGATTCGGCTTTATAGACAGCAAGCCTTCTCCAACACCTTATGATCTCAGCGTGGCACTTCGAAAGAACAAGAAAGAATCGATAGATCAATTGAGATACTCTCAAATAATCGGTTCACTCATGTACCTCGCGAGCGCGACGAGACCTGATATCTCATATGCTGTAAGCAAGTTGAGCAGGTTCATGTCAAACCCGGGTAATGATCATTGGCATGCACTTGAAAGAGTCATGCGCTATCTGAACGGTACAATGAGTTATGTGATTCACTATTCTGGGCACCCTGCTGTGCTAGAGGGATATAGTGACTCGAACTGGATTTCAGATGCTGATGAGCTTTACGCCACAAGTGGGTATGCATTTACCCTTGGAGGTGGCGCAGTGTCATGGAGGTCTTGTAAACAAACCATATTGATGAGGTCAACCATGGAAGCAGAACTTACTGCTTTGGATACAGCCACTGTAGAGGCAGAATGGCTGCGTGAGCTCTTGATGGACTTGCCGGTGGTTGACAAACCATTGCCGGCCATCCTTATGAACTGTGACAATCAAACGGTGATTGTCAAAGTGAACAGTGCTAAGGATAATGCGAAGTCATCAAGACACGTTAAAAGACGTTTGAAATCTGTCAGGAAATTGAAAAACTCCGGAGTAATTACTGTTACGTATATTCAAACAGACAAAAACCTGGCAGATCCCTTTACAAAGGGACTATCACGAAATGTGATAGAGAGTGCATCAAGGGAGATGGGTATGAGACCCATGAGTGTTACACCATAGTGGTAACCCAACCTATGTGATCGGAGATCCCGTCAAGTAGGACCTGGGAAAAACAAACTAGTGGTTTAACGGGGGAGAGCTTTTTGTTACCCTCTCTAAGTGAAGATGCACGAGCTCTGAGAAAGCTGTAAGGAAGGTTGGCAACATGCCTTAATGTGGTTCTATTGGCTATTTATAGCAAAGATGTTGTCCTACAGAGCATTCTTGAAAAACACACCTATATGAGTTCCGACTGTTAAACGTCGCAGTCTATGAGATTTGGGTGATCTCTAGTAAACTCATGAAGAGACCAGGAAGTACGACGCATATGCTCCACCCGCGGGGTAGGCTACTGGTAGCCAGGTACTGATTATGACTTTGAGTGAAGTCTATTGGCACCAAACTTGCAATTCAAGGTTCGTCCATTGTTCAAGTTGTAGGTAGATGTAGCTTGAAGCTCTAGGCGGAAGTTCAACTTAACAGTCTCTGCTGAAACACTGGTATATAAACAAGAAACAAGGTTTGGCAAATATTTCTAAATGGTGATTTGAGATCTGGTGGGGGATTGTTAGAATTGGGCCCATATGTGGCAGCCCAATTAGCAATTTCAGAAAAATCTCAAAGCCCATTTTTGTGGCAGCTCACATGAGAGTGGAGTGGGAGCTAAAGTTTAGTCCCACCCCGCTAGTTTGAGAGGAGTGGCACCACCTTATATAGTGGAGTGTTGTGCTACCTGGTAAGCTTGTGAGAACAAGAGGCTCTCTCACACGCTCCTCCTCCTTCGCCGCCGCTCGCACGCACCGCCCGCCCGTCTCGTCACGACGCGTCGCGGGTTGCGGGAATCTCGCCGAGCCGAGCTTTATTTTTGCAGTCCGGGAAAAACGGTTTGGACGGACGCGTCACAGTTAGTCGGTTCGGGTCGCTCCCGGATCGTGGGCTACTGTAACCGACCTTAAACGTGCGCGACGTGGACTTGGCCCACGTTGTACCCGTTAGGGTTTTCCCGAGCTGTACTATATAATGTCGTGCACTGCATGCGCCGCAATAACTCTGAACCAATCTAGGTTTTGCCGAACTCGTGCCTTGCGCCGCCACCGTAGTCTACTCCATCCCGTGCGCCGGCGTGCACCGGCGAACAGGACATCAGGTCTCCGGAACCGCTCGCCTTTGCGATCCTGTACGGGAGAGGGCGAATAAGGTTTTTGGGAAGCGCTCCGCGTGACTGCTCAAGTTCGTCATCACGGCTCGTCTTCCCGGTCGCTCGGCGGGACCTAAAGCTCGTCGTCTTCAACGCCGTCTTCTTCGACCGGTCATCGCCAACGTTGTCGTCAACAACATCGGTACTGCAACGGCAACGGCTACGACTACTTCCTCCACCACGGATCGGTACGTGTTGCGTGATCCGATCTGCTGGCTTAACATGTTTTCTGCTAGTATGCTGCTGTTCATGTTAGTTAATACTTCTAGTATGTTTGAGATTAACATGTTAGTAGCGATTGTTGTCATGCTTAATATTCTGGAATTAATCATGGAATTATTGCCTAATTACTCAACAGAATGCACCTTCTAGTTTCATGGTATACGCTGGTTCGCCAAGCCGCCGTCTGGACCGTCACCTATCCTACTAGAGAAGATGGAGCATACAGTCAACATTCAACGCCATACGACCCCTCTGACGCCTGTTATTACAACGATTCTGGGGAGACATGGAGCAATGGGAATATGACAGAGATCATCTGTTCTAAGTGCCGACGGTCCTCCGGGAAGCTGGATTCGTCATCGACGTTATCTAATCGGCGAGATCGGGCCGCCATGAATGATGGTACACCTAAGTTTCTTTCGTGATTTTTTTATGTTGCATACATATTTAGATTTGTAATATAGTCACATGATTTTTTTGGAAGCACAAATTGCAAGATTTTCTGGGCATTCACTACAAATTTGTTTTCTCCTCGATTTTTGGATGTTGCATACGTGTTTCAGAGTTGTAACAAACTCGTATATCTTTTGTTGCACAATCACACGGCAGATGTTGCAATGTTTTTTAGGCGTTTGCTACAAATTTGTTTTCTCCTTAATTTTTGGATGTTGCATACATGTTTCAAAATTGTAACGAACTCGTATATCTTTTGTTGCACAATCACACGACGGATGTTGCAATGTTTTTTATGCGTTTGGTACAATTTGTTTTCTCCTAGATTTTTGGGTGTTGCATACGTGTTTACAAACTGTAACAAACTTGTATATAATTTGTTGCACAATCACACGACAGATGTTGCTATATTTTTTATGCGTTTGCTATTTTTGGATGTTGCATACGTGTTTACAAATTGTAACCAATTTTGTTGCAAAATCACACAACGGATGTTGCAATATTTTTTAGGAGTTTGCTACAAATTTGTTTCCTCCTCGATTTTTTGATGTTGCATACGTGTTTCCAAATTGTAACAAACTCGTATAGTTTTTGTTGTAAAATCACAGACCGGATGTCGCAATATTTTTTTAGATATTTGCTAAAAAATTGTGTTTTCTCGTATTTTTAAATGTTGTTTTTGTGTGCTGAAACATGTGTTTTTATTTGTTGTACTCCCTCCGTTTCATAATGTAAGACGTTACATCTTATATTATGGAACAGAGGTTGTAATAGATTGTTATTTTTGTTAAAATAGTTGTTATTTTTTTGCAAAGAAGTCTCTAGAAAAAATGTTGATTAAGTAATTTTTAATTGGTACAAACACTTTTTTACTTGTTGTAATGGTTTATAATTTTTGTTAAAATTATTGTTAATTTTTTTACAAATCTGTAACAAAATATTGCTATTTTAACCAAACAACAATTACAATATTTTTTGTACGTGTATAATCAGGTGTGAACCTAGCCTCTTGAGTGCAAAAAAACAACTAGTACTAGTGGGTCCACCATGCAATAAAGCACAAGACACGTGAGAGCAAGCCGTGTTCATTTTTCATTTTTCTGCACTTTGTGAGCGGGCACGATACGAGACGCCGGGAGCAATACTGTAGATGGAAAGCGACATGCATCAGACGGTCCTACGTGAACCGCGCAATCTTATCGTGTGGTGACCGGAAACGACCGATTTTCCACAGCACATCACTCGATCGACGCCTAGCACGGGCCTTGATTTTTCCCGACACCTTCGAGTCCACCGGTTTTCCATTTGGAATTACTCTGTGGGACCCGTCATTTCATTTCATTTGTACCAAATAAAATAAAATGAAATGAATTCCAGACAAATGACAGTGTTAGAGATAAGAATTGACATAACATAGCAAAAGCATTCTCTGGAATACCAAATGAAATGACATTCCAATTCCATGACATCCATACAGGTTGAGCATGGGATCTGAAAATGAATTCCATACAAATGATGGGATCCAAACGACCCCTGATATCATTTGGCACTTCGGGTAGCAGGGCTGTGTTCCATGATGAAAATACGAGATCGTTTTCAACACCGGAACAGCTTCGCCAGAGATAAGTGACCGACTAGTTTGCTCGTGGTGTCGACGACGATCTCCAGTTTGCTCGTGGTGTCGACGACGATCTGGAGAAGCTCCAATGGGCTCGTCCATATTGTCATGGGCCTACCTTCTCATGGGACAGTCAACGGGCCGAACCAGAGGCCGCAACGCACAAGGAAGACAACCCAGCGATTCCCTGCAGAATCGTGGACACGCTAGCTATATAAGGAGGTGGATCACGCAGGCATGAGGCACGAAAGAACATAACACCTCTCCTCCCACCTCTTGCTCCTCTCCTCAGACCCCCATCCCTGCTGTAAAACTCTATTGTATCCTATATATTGGAGTGTGGATCGGTGGTTGAATTGAGGGTGTGACAATCTGGTATCAGAGCGCTTCAGATCTTGGCACCGCGCACGCGTTCCGTCAAGCAGATCATGGAGAAATTGGAGATCAAGGACCAGCTGGCGGCGCTGGTCACCGCTATCCACGAGCAGACGGCCAAGCTCGACGGGATCAATGACAAGGTGGCGGCGGTGGAGGTCTCTGTGGGCTCGCTGGAGGAGGTGAAACCCACGCTGGTCGACCTCACCCTCTGGAAGCCGCGGGTGGAGCAGGCGGTGGGCGCGTTGCAGGTGGATCTGGTAGATCTGCGAGCGCAGATCGATCGCCTCAACATAAACATGACAACGGCGGCCGCGTCCACAATACCCGCCTCGCCTTCCAATCATCGCGCGGATCCGCGCGGGGACGCGGGACATGCCTTTGCTGGTGACGGCGGACGTCACAGCCCCGATGGCCACCGCGTCGACATCACGTCACGGAGTTCGTTGATGGGGCCTCCACCCCTCTCGACCCCGGCCAAGGGTACGTTCTTGATGGTGTAGTTGATGGAGTTGGGTGGTGTGCCAAGCGAAGGTGAGGATGTAGCAAGTAGCAGTTTTCCCTCAATTAAGAACCGAGGTTTAATCGAACAAGTATGACTTTGAAAACAACAACGATGTGCACGTCAACGCTGTCACGCGTACCGTTGACGAACATGGACCTGCACACACTCAAAAGATTACTTTGCCCCCAACAGCAGGAAGGTTGTCAATCTTCCCGATCTGCTGACAACAAAGCGGTTAAACGTATAGTGTAGTGAATGAAAATATGGAAACGTAACAGCGAGCAAGTGAATATGAAAAGCAAGTAAACGGTGTTGTAGTCAATGTAAAAAAGATGGACCGGGGGCCATGGGTTCACTAGTGGTGTCTCTCCAATAAATAAAATACTCATATGACGGGTAAACAAATTACAGTTGGGCAATTGACAAGATTATGATACAAACTTAATCTAGCTATATCAAAGTGTTCATGGTAATATTTATGTAGGCATCACAACAAATAACAAAGACCGTTGAGTCCAACTGCATCTTTGTCTAAAAAGTCCACCTAGGGATCGCTATCCAGCCTGTCACCCATCGGTATTAAATTGCAAGCAACAGACAATTGCATTAAGTAAAGTGTATGATGTAAGCAATATTTATAATCACGTAGACATAAACACCGCTGTTTTACCCCTAGTCAGAACAACACACCCTCGTCCTTAGACGTTTCTGTCACTCGTGGCCAGGCACAAAAGGGGGCATGAACCAACTATCTAGCATAAATACTCTCTCTTGGAGATACACACAATCACTTGGCCAAAATAACTACGCACATTGAAGAGCATGCAAGAACATAAATCAACATATAAAAATAATGCACAATCTGAACATAACTTTACAATCCATCGGATCCCAGCAAACACATCATATAGCATTACAATAGTTGATCTTGATCATGTTAGGCAGCTCACAAGATCATAAACATAAATCACAAGGGAGAGAGATGACCATCTAGCTACTGCCCTGGACCCGTAGTCCAAGGTGGAACTACTCACGCATCATCCTGACGGAAATCATTGCGATGTAGAGCCCTCCGAGATCGATCTCCCCTCCGGTAGGATGCCTGGAACAACTTCAGAATCTCTCCGAATTAGGTTTCGAGATGGCGGCGGCTTCGGGTGGAGTTCGTGGAAAACAATCATCGCCTCGACGTTTTTAGGGTTAAAGTGAATTTGTAGGCATCGGAGAGGGCCGAGGGGACCCACCACAGGTAGGGGCGGGTCCCACCCACGGGTGGCCCTGGGGCCGCGGCCACAGTCCACCCCTGGCCTGTGGGGTGCCCCCGAGTCTGCCCTCTAGCATCTGGCTTTCTCTTGGCGTATAGAAATTCCCCGTAAATTTTCATGCAATTCCGAGAATATTTGCAGAAGTGGATTTTCTGAAATAGAAAGCAACAAAAATAGGGAAGTGGCACCGGTCATCTTGTTAATAGGTTAGTGCAATAAAATGCCTAAAAATGATATAATAAGATAGTAAAAACATGTGACAATGGCACAAAACAAACATGGATCAATCAAAAATTATAGATACGTTTGACACGTATCAGTTCTCCTTCCAGTCACGAGTCGTCGCAGTCCACATCGAGAGATCGTGAGAGGGGTAAAACACCGAGGGTGGATTGTCCTGGCTTCAATGGGGAAGGGGCTCTGGAGTGGAAGCTCAAGTGCGAGTCCTACTTCAGAGTTTGCCGCATTGATAGGGAAATTTGGGTGGACACGGCGGTGGTGTACTTCACCGGTGAGGCAGCACTATGGCTGCAGTGGACGAACGCACATCTTACTGCAACATCTTGGGAGGATTTCGTTCATTTGGTGAGTGAAAAATTTGGGTGACGCGAGTTTGAGCAGCTATTGCGGCAGTTCTCTCGGCTCCGTCAGACGGGCACGGTGGCAGAGTACGCGGCTCAGTTCAATACCGCCATGAACTATCTAATAGCCCATCATCGATCATGGGATCCTCTGTACTTTACAACTCAATTCGTAGATGGTCTTCGTTAAAAAATTCGCGTTGTCGTTATGGTTCTGCAACCAAAGGACTTGGACTCTGCTGTTTCTCTGGATGTGTTACAGGAGGAAGCGATGGAGCTCACATGGGAGACGACACACACGGGGGGTGGAATGGCTACCCTCCCTCGGATGACGCTGCACTCGTCGTTACAATTGCCGCTGCCACCAGGTGGGCGCCCGCCAGGTGCAGCCAATGGACAACGAGCTGAAGATCGACGAGGTGCAGCAAGTGCCCAAACACCGTCCAGGGACGAAAAAGTACATGCTATGCGTGCTTACCATCGTGCAAGGGGTCTGTGTTACACCTATGGTGAGCGTTGGGCAAGGGATCATGCTTGTGCTCCAACAGTTCCTCTTCATGTGGTTAAAGAACTGATGGCATTGATGGGCGGTGAGACGAAAACGGATTCCTCACCGGGGGACAGAGATGCTGAATTGTGTGTGATTTCAGATGTGGCGTTACATGGTGCAGAACCTCCCCAAACTGTGCGCCTGAAGGGAACAGTAAATGATCAAACGGTGCACATGTTGGTTGATTCGGGCAGCACTCATAGCTTTATTAGTGAATCCATCGCAGCAGCTTGGACAACGGTGCAACGATGTAAACCGCTTCAGGTGAAGGTAGCGGATGGACGCACACTTAGGTGTGATTTGATGGTGCCAGATTGCAAATGGCAGGTTCAGGGTACTGAATTTTCCACTACTCTGCGGCTGTTTCCATTGGGCTGCTATGATATTATCCTCGAGATTGACTGGCTACAAGGGATTGGGTCTATTAAGGTGCATTGGGGACTGAAGCAGCTGTCGTTCCAGTACGAAGGCAGAGCATTGCACTTGCAATGGCTTACAACTAACACCACTATGTGTCCAGAAATTACAGCAAATCAGCTAGAAGCTTTGCACCAATCTAGTTCGGTGTGTCACCTGGTACATTTGAGTGAGGTCAAGGAACCAGTCGAATGTGAGCCATGCCCAGAGACTATACAAGAATTGTTGGAAGATTACACAACTCTGTTTGATGAGCCACAAGGATTGCCTCCGCAGCGGGAATTCGATCACAAGATCACACTGTTGCCAGGATCTCGTCCGGTTAATTTGAGACCGTATCTGTATAGCCTGGAACAGAAGGATGAGATCAAAAAGCAGATCAAAGAGATGCTGCGACAGGGGATTATATGGTTCAGTACCTCGCCATTCGCTTCCCTGGTGTTATTGGTGCAGAAGAAGGATGGAACATGGAGATTTTGCATTGACTTTCGCTATTTGAATGCCATGACGCTCAAGAATCGATACCCGTTACCAATTATTGATGAACTTCTCGATAAGTTATCAGGAGCAGCTTGGTTCACTAGCCTGGACTTGCGGGCGGGCTATCACCAGATACGCATGGCTGAGGGGGAAGAGCACAAAACGGCATTTCAAACTCACCACGGGCACTACGAGGAGTTATGCCCTACGGGTTGACTGGTGCCCCCAACGACTTTCCAGAATGCAATGAACAAGATCTTTGCCCCACTGCTATGACGCTGTGTGTTGGTGTTTATCGATGATATTCTTATCTACAGTCGCACTCTTGAGGAACATCACCAGCACCTCAAAGCAGTATTCCAGTTGCTCAAAGATCATCAGCTGAAAGTTAAGAAGTCGAAGTGTGCATTAACGCAATCAAAGCTTAAGTACTTAGGGCATATTATTTCCTCAGAAGGAGTGGCCACGAACCCAAAAAGTTTGGAGGCAGCCCGCAATTGGCCAGTGCCTAAAACAACAAAAGATGTGCGCAAACTGTTGGGTATGACCGGAACTATCATAAGTATGTGAAGGATTACACACTGATTAGTCGCATTCTGACAGATCTGCTCAAGAATAATGAGATATTTGTTTGGACAGAGAACCATCGGAAGTCCTTTGAAGCAATAAAACATGCTCTACTGATGGCGCCAGTGTTGGCATTACCAAACTTTGGAAAACCCTTTGTTGTTGAGATAGATGCAAGTGACATCGGCATTGGAGCAGTGCTAATGCAGGATCAACACCCTTTGGCTTACTTGAGCATAGCATTAGGCCCATGCTTAAGAGGTCTGTCTACCTATGAAAAGGAGAGCTTGACTATCTTGTTGGCAGTGGACTGTTGGCGGCCATATCTACGACAATCACCATTTGTGATCAGAACATATCATCGAGCTCTGGCGCATTTGGATGAGCAAAGACTCACAACACCGTGGCAGCACAAAGCTCTGACGAAGTTATTGGGGGCTCCAATACAATATCGAGTACAAAACGAGGTGCGCGAATCAGGTTGCAGATGCACTGTCGCGACATCCAGCCATTACAATGGTGGAGGTGTTGGCAATTATAGTAGGGACACCGGAATGGCTGCAGGACATCAGCTTGGGCTATGCAGACGATCTATCAACACAGAAATTGCTAGTGCAAATTCAGAAACCTGACTATCCAGTGAAGAATTTCACGTGGGATGGGGAGCTGTTGAAGTATAAGAACCACATTTGGGTTGGGGGCAATGTGGCGATGCAGAAACAGATTCTGGACACACTGCATTTAGGTGCTATTGGGGGCACTCGGGGATTCAGGCAACACTGCAGAGAGTGCGGCAGTTATTTGCTTGGCCCAGGATGAAAGGGTCAGTGCAACATTATGTGGATGGTTCTGGTATCTGCAAACAGGACAAGTCTGAACGTGTTCGTTACCCGGGGCTTCTCAAACCATTGCAAGTGCCTACCCAAGCTTGGCAAGTGGTGTCGTTGGACTTCGTGGTAGGATTGCCTCAATCGTCAGGGTTCAATTCCATTTTGGTGGTGGTGGATAAGCTCACCAAATATGTGCATTTCTTGCCGCTCTCGCACCCGTACACATCAGCTCAGGTGGCGCAGGCATATATCGACAAAGTTTTCAAACTCCACAGCATGCCGAAGGCATTGGTGTTCGACAGGGACCGCATCTTTACCAGTTAGTTCTGGCAGGCCTTATTCAAGCTGTGAAAAAACAGAGATGCGTATGAGCACGGTGTATCATTGATGACGTTGATCACACGTTTGCTGGGAGACCCCAAGAGGAAGGTATGATGCAACAAAGCAGCTATTTCCCTTGATTACAAAACCAAGATTGTCAGATCCAGTAGGACTTGGAGAAGGCTTAGCAAGGTGTCAGCGGCACCGTTTACAATAATTGACGTGGACCTGCACACAATCACAAACAAACTACTTTGCCCCAACAAAACAGAGAGGTTGTCAATCTCTTCGGCTTGCTGAACACAAAGAATAAAATGTGTGGATGTAAAATATGATGAGAGTGAAATATGACCAGCGAGCAAATTATGATGAAAAGCTATTAAAACGGTTGTAAGCAATGTAGGAAAATATAATCTGGATCCACAGTTCACTAGAGGTGTCTCTCCAAAAGATATACATGATGGGTAAACAAATTACAGCATGGCAATTGATGACAGAATTGTGGGTGCACAACAAGGCTATCATAAAACAATATAGTTCACCGTTTCATCTAATATGGGCATTACGTCAAAATACATAGACCGTCTTCCAACTGCATCTATGACTAATAATCCACCTTAGGATCGCTATCCACACTAGTAGGAAACTGGCTATAGCCGCCAGACTACCACCGGCGAACAAACTTATGAGTGCGCCAGCGGTACCTACCGCTGGCGAACAGGAAACATTGTTCGCCAACGGTAAAAAAGTACCGCTGGCGCACACACATTCACGTTCGCCAGCGGTAAAAGAAGGTCAGGTGTGCTAACTTACCGCTGGCGAACAGAAAATATTGTTCGCCAGTGGTAAAAAAGTACCGTTGATGCACACACATTCACGTTCGCCAGCGGTAAGACCGGCCCAGCGGCGCTAACTTACCGCTGGCGAGCTGTTATTTTAGTTCGCCAGCGATAATTTCCATGCTCTCCCACGGGAATGCACTTCTGTCTCCTGCGGTAGCGCATCTCTCTCTCCATCCAGCGGTAGCGCATCTGTCGCTAGCTAGCCCTCTTAGCACGCTGCTCCCTCTCTCCTCCATCCAACGGCTCCAACAAGACCCAGAAAACACACAATCCGTGTGCTCCTTTCTCCATCCATCTGATTGGTCCAAAAATATAGTTGTACGCACACTGCTCTCTCTCCACGATGATTGATGTAGTTGACCAAGCTAGCAACTCCCCACAGGCACAAAGAGGAGCAGCTAGCAATGGAACTCCTGCTGCTATTTCCGCGCGTGCGTGAGTGTGTCCTCCGTCTCTGCTCGCCGGCGATGTCGCCGTCTCGCCGACAACTCCGACAACATTGCCTTCTCTGTCTCAGCCCTCCGGCAGCTCCACGAGGGTGCGTTCGCTCCGCATTTTGCCGTCCGCCAGAGCTGCGTGCTCCCACTCCCATCACAGAGCGGCAGCCGTGGCCGTGGCTCCTTCAGACGGATGGCCAGAGGCCGGGCGAAAGCAGCCGGCGGAGAGGAGGCCGGACCGACACAGGCGCGTGTGGGAGGCGGCGGCCGGAGCGGCGCGGGTGCGGGGAGGCGCACGCGTCGGCGCGGACGGATGGCCGGAGGCCGGAATGACGTGGGCGCGTGCGAGAGGCAGCGGCCGGAGCGGCGTGGGCGCGTGCGGGAGGCAGCGGCCGGAGCGACGTGAGCGCGGTGGAGCCGCACACATGTGGGTGTGGCAGAGGCCGACCTCGCCCCTGCTCCACCGGCGAGGAGACGTCGGGCGCCGGTGATAGGGCGGGTGGCGTCAGGTGAGGACGACGGCGGCACGTCAGGCGGCCGTGGCCGGCGGCGGCCTGGCCTGGTTTTTTTTAAAACCTGAAAAAACTATCACTGGCGAACAACTCTTTTGGTTCGCCAGCGGTAAGCTGCCTTACCGCTGGCGAACACGCGTTCGCCAGCGGTAAGCTGTTACCACTGGCGACTGTAGCGCTGGCGAACCCCCTGTTCGCCAGCGGTAGCCAAATTAGGTTCGCCAGCGATAGCCTTTTTTCTACTAGTGCCAGCATGTCACCCAAAAGTATTAAGTTGCAAGCAATAGATCATTGCAATAAGCAAAGTGCATAATGTAAGCAATGTAAATAACACAAGGAAATCACACCGTTGTTTTCTCCCTAGTGGCAACAACACATCTCTCATCTTAATCGTTTCTGTCAGCCCGAGCTCAGACAAGAGAGGCATGAACCCACTATCTAGCATAAATACTCCCTCATACAACACTAATAATTACTTGGCCAAAGCATCTACTAGCATCAGAGAGCATGCAAGATCATAGATAAAACACAACATATAGATGAACAAAAGCAATGACTTCCACAATTCATCGGATCCATGCAAACACAATCATGTAGCAGTTACAGATAATATGATCTTGATCATGATAGGCAGCTCACAAGATCTAAACAATGGAGTACAAGGAGGAGAGACAACCATCTAGCTACTGCTATGGATCCGTAGTCCCGTGGTGGACTACTCACGCATCACTCCGGAGGCAGGCATGGTGGTGTAGATGCCTCCGGTGTCGATTTCCCTCTCCGGCAGGGTGCCGGGAAGAGCTGCAAAACCCTCCTGAACTAGGGTTGGAGATGGCGGCGGCCTCGGACGTCTTCTGGGAAATATGATCGGGTTCTTAGGGTTTTTGCGTCAAGGGAGAATTTATAGGCTAAGAGGCGACGCGAGGAGGTGGGTCACCTGTCCAGGTGGCACCCCGGCGCGGCCTAGGGGGGGCGCGGCCAGGTGGCGTCTGGAGCCCTTGGGGCTCCCCTCCGGGCGTCCTTCGGGTCCTGTCTTTGTTTCATATAGGAAATAATTACTGTAAATTATCAGCGCAATCCAAGAAACTTCCCGGAACAACTTTTCTGAAACAAAAAGACAGCAGAAAACAGGAACTGGTACTGGGCATCTTGTTAATAGGTTAGTTCCATAAATCATGCGAAAATGATAAACAACATTATAAAAACATGTGGCACTGATATATAATCAATCATGGAACATAAAAAATTATAGATACGTCGGAGACGTATCAGCATCCCCAAGCTTAACTCCTGCTCGTCCTCGAGTAGGTAAGTGATAACAGAATAAGTTTTGAAGTGACATGCTACCAACAGAATCTTGATCATGTAATCATGTAAGGCATATGAACTGAATGCATTGATCCAAAACAAAGGTTCATTGAATGAAACAAACAATGATTAACCAGGTGTAACATATAAGTAAGATTTTACTAGAAAAGAATACCTTGGAGATTTAAAAGTATAACACTTGACAATGATTGATATCTCACAAAGCAATATTAGTTCAACAAAGGTGTTTGGCCAACACAAAGGAAGATTTAAGTTTTCAGCATAAAGCTTCAACTTGCAACTTGTTTATCTCAAGATAAAGTCAATATAAAGTTTTCACAGTTAGGCACAAAGATAACATGAAGTAAAACATGAATCAAAGTTGATACCAAGTGATTGCTTGAGGGGGTTAAGAAGGAAGAGGAAGACTGGCTCAACATAAAAGTAAAAGAAAGGCCCTTCGCACAGGGAAGCAGGGATTGTCATGTGCTAGAGCTTATTATTATTATTTTTTGATTTTTTTGACAGAAGTAAAATAGTTTTGAGAGATGCATGCTTTCATCAACGACTTCACATTAGAGAAGCTAGCTAGTCCCCCACTTCAAGCAAGGCTTTTAGACTTGTGAGAGCGGCTGGTTTTAGAGGAACGAGCACATTCCTCTTTCTCCTTTGTTTCACCACTAACCAACGTTGAGCTGATTTCTCAGATTTTCATTGTGCGGAGGAGAATGGTGAGTTATATTTATATTTTGCTTAAGCCGCTCTCAGGTTGATTCAAGTGAGGATGTAAACCATCACACCAAGTGAAACGGGGGAAATGACCTTGCTTGTCACAGGTTATATCTAGCTTCCCACTGCTTCCTCATGAGCTTAAAAATAGGGGCACAAAAAGGAGAATTTTCAAAGTTTAAAGATAGCACATGAAAATTTTACTTGGAGTGGCAGGTAAATACCACATATAGGTACGTATGGTGGACACAAATGGCAAAGATATTTGGCTCAGGGAGTTGGATGCTAGAGAAGTATTCCTTCTCAATACGGAATTTTGGGCTTAGCAGGATATCAAGCAAACACATAACATCAACTTGGTTCAATGAATGACTACAGATATACATCATGCATAACCACTGGACTTCACGTCGTCTACCTTGTTAGCCAAACCAACTCTTTGCAAAAAGAATATCTAGATTTTGAGAGCTACCAAGCATGACAAGCACCACAATTTTAAAGCTTTACATTAGTTCTTTACTAATCCATTCTTACTAGATGATCCACAAGTTTAATCATTAATCTACTTCATATCTCTAAACAATTGACAAGTATCAAAGATTCAAGACAATGATCTACAAGATTATGCAGCACTTTGTACACTTCCTACATGATAATTTCCACTTACCCAAACACCAATCAACTTATTTGAAACAAAACTAAAAGGGTGAAGCAACAAGAGCAATACTTCCTAACTACAAAAGCTAACAACTCTGAATAAGAGATTCTTGAAAACAAGAGCTGAAGCAAAATAACAAAGGCTAAACACTCAACACATATAAGTGAACCACAGGAGTGTATAATGAAAAGCAGAGCGTGTCTCTCTCCCAAACAAACATGTGATGCATGTAAAATGCATACATGAAATTTGCATTATATTACTCATATTTCAATCATATTTGCATCATATAAGGGTTATATCATTGTTTTCTATTGATTTTGGGAAGATTTCACAGTTTTCCTATTTTTCTGGAATTAACCCTGCACTGGCAGAAAACCCTATTTTCTATATTTTGATGTTTCAGGGACCCAAACGACGTCCAAATGACCTGAAAATTTACGAGCATCAGTTTTTGGAAGGAAGAAGACTTGGGAGCGAAGGAAGCGAACAAGCGGAGGCCCGAGGCCCAAAAGAGAGTGGCCCACACGGCCAAGGAATCTAGCCGCGTGGGACCCACCATTTAGGGGGCTCAAGTTGACAGTGTGGGGTTCCCTAGATGTGGAATGCGACTTTAAGGTGTGCTTTTATAGCCCTACACAGTGGATTGGTGTTCGTTATCCAACAAGAGAATAATTCAGAGTAGCATAATGAAGAGAAAATATTTATGTATTCAATTATATTATTATTGTTGAGAGTGTCCACTAGTGAAAGTATGATCCCTAGGCCTTATTTCCAAGCATTGAAACACCGTTTACACCTTTGTCTTGTCCTGTTGCATTGAAGAGGATTGGGACACTTTTACATTCTTGTTTTGTTACATTAAAACTTCCATCCATTAAATCAATCATCTTGTTATTTAAACTTGTTTAGTGCATAATCAACTAAAACGTGTGACACTTTAGTTGTAGGGAATAGATAACTTTTCCTTCTTGCTCCTGCGGATCGATACCCTACTTCCACATTGAGAGGTGCTACAGTGATCCCTTGCTCTCGGGGGTTATCAAGTACTTTTCTAGCGCCGTTGCCGGGGAGCGTAGCGCTTCAGTTATTATTCTTGTGTGCACTAGACTTTGGATTTATTTTATCTTGTTTTATATCTTGCAATCATCTAAGCTTGGGGAGGTTTACCTCTTTAACTTGTTTGGCTGTGAGTTTTTCTTAGATTTACTTTCAGCCTTGCATTCACTTTATCCATATATCAAAACCCCAACAAAATTAGAAAATGGAAAATACCAAAAAAAAACTCGTGTTATGGGCATAAGTATGGATATAAAAGGTGCTTGGTTTAGACCCTTGAATGCTGCTAAGATTGCCAAGAAATATAGAGAATCATATGAAGGGAAAAGATTAGGAGGCTTCATAGAGCTTCTAAATGAAATTGCTAGTAGGCTGCTTAATTATCATAAGGAAGAAACTTGTTGCTCTGAATACTTTAGACACTTTTAATTCCAATGCCCTTCCAATGAAGAACATGTTATTGCCACTTATCATACAGGGAATTATGCTCATTTAGGGATGGAAGAAGTAGAGCAATTTGTTATTTTTATGGCAGCCTATGAATTATACACCTTCATTGATGAACATGAAACCTGCCTATAGCTTCTCAATTTAAAGTTTTTATTGCCAATCTCCTTGATCTCTGCATAATTGAATTTGATGAAAATATCTATGTTGTTGACGCAAGAAAGAGAGCTGCCCAAGAAAGCTCTAATATTTTGCAGGAAGAGGATGATGAAAACATAAGCCAGGAAGAGGAAGAATGTGAAGAGGATATTGAAATGGATATGTTCCAACCTAGGCTTGGGGAAGAGTTGGATCTCCCAACTTCACCATCAACATTTGATAGTAGCACTCAAACTCAAAAATCTTTTGTTATTTATGAGAACCCATGTTATGATGAGTGTCAAACTGAAAATTCTATGGTCCTATATGATAACCCATGCTATTATGATGAAACTAATAATTCTCCTTTACTTTTTAATGATGCTACTAGTGAACTTATTGATGATAATGAGGAGTGTTGTTTAAATATGCTATATGATAATGCTTTAGATGATGGTCCTATGCTTATTGATAATCCTCAATGTTTAGAAGTTGTTACAAATTTATGTGAGGATAAAAATGATATACTTGCTGTTTGTGATGGTACTCTTACTCATGAGAGTCCTACTTTGTTCTTAAATTCTCCTAGTTACACCATGGAGGAGAAATTTTCTTATGTTGAGAAATACTTATGTGGTTTGCAATTATCTTTAGTTCCAAATATTTGTTGCAACCATGATATTAAACTTGATATTGATCTTAATAATTATCTTGAAAGAGGGAAGCATGCTAATGAATTCCAAAATAAATTTAATGATCCTCTTTATGTGCTTATATTATCTAAGTTGAATGATTCTTGTGATTATATGGTTGAATTTATTTCTTCTACTTGCAACTATTATAAAAGAGGAGGTAATAAGAACCCTCTTTATGCTACTAATAAATATATGCTGCAAGTAACTACTGTTAATATGCATTGTGAAATTTCTATTTATTGTGATTCATTCATATACAAAATGCCAATGCATAGAAAGAAAGTTAGACTTCGTTGTTATTACTTTTGTGTTTTGTTTTTCTCTTTACTAGGTTTCAACTTGACAATTATTTTGATTGGCTTGAGAGCACCATGGGATCCTAGTATTTGCATGAAACACTTCCCAAGGAAGAGGGACACATCAAAGTTCAAGCTCCCTCATGAGCTTCGTCCATAATAAATATAAAGTAAGAAGCCTAGCTATATGGCTATAAAGAAAGCGCTTTACGGGAGGCAACCCGGTTGTTTTTATTTTTGATTTTCTTTGTGTCCTATTGCTGTAACAAGAGACTTAGTTTTTAGTTTAGTTTCTGGAATTATTGATGAAGTGCCAAGTTTTACCTATTTTGTTATGAAAAAGTTGCTATTTGCATTTGGAGATTTTATTCCAGCACGAATTTGTGCATGGTTTAATTTTTCATTCCTATTCTGCAACTCCGAATGAGCTGAAATTTGTACTGTAACTGCAACTTTGTATCCTATGTATGTCTGAATTTTTGCATAATTTTTAGACATGTTTAAGTCTGGTATAAAAATGCGTTTCACTGCTGCTAATTTTCTGGACAGATTCTGTCCCATTTTGTTTGATGCATTCTTTGAACTGTTAACTTGAATATTTTTTATCCAATTAAGTTTATAAGTAGGCATACAACATTATACACTCTCTGGACATTAATATGAATTTTTTTCTAAGGATTCTATGCAGCAAGTAATTCATTTGTCTATCACTACTAATGTCACCCCATAGAAAAGAAATGGGAGAAACAGTGTTTTGAAGTTTTTTCACAGGGATTAGAGGAGATGCACCAAGAGCTATCCAAGGATGTTGAAGACAATAAGATTGTGGATGTGAAGACAATCCCACTGGACCAACACACTCTCGGTTTGCACACGTCTAACTTCTGTTTTTCGATCAATGCACTCTATCGCATAAACTTGGAGCGTCTTTTGTTTGCTTGTTATTTTAGTTTAATTTTTGTTTTGAGACCACCACTATCATTTATATATGAGAGATCTACTGGAAGTTTGGGTTGAATTAAGTTGGATGCTAAATAAAAAATTGGGAATGGGATGTTTGAGTTGATTTAAAAAGATACATATAGTTGCATAATTCATATGTTTTTAATGAGTATCAAATTGCAAGTGTTTTATCAAGAGCTATTTTATATTCATGTTTAGATGCTGAATGTTACCTTACTTTGTTTAACATGGATTGAGTAGTTCTATGGACACTTGTGCATGCATTTAGTTGGTCAACTTTCTCCCTTTTGCTAGCCCAAAAATTCCAACAAGTAAAAACTTGTTTTCCAACCCCTTCAACCAAAGTTTTTCCAGTGAGTCCACCATATCTACCTATTAGCTTTATGCTTTTTCGAGTAGGTTTATCATGTTACTTTGTATTATCCATACCTCTGAAATAAAATGCTTATGTTATTGATTGTTATGGGAAAATTTTGGTTAAATAGCTCTCACACCTTACTATTGCACTTAATAAACATGAACCATTGTGATTAAAATTATGAAGTTGTGAGATTGACAAGAGTCTTGGTTGGTAGTTAGCCCAAATGTGCTGTCACATGGCAAGCTTTCAACATGCTAATAATTATATTAAGTTGATATCATGTACTTTTGTTTATGGATGCCTATCATAGTGCCAAATTAATGTGGAAACTAAGTAAGTTTAAGTAGTTGTATAAATGGCTAGAGAGACACCTGGGCCGCTAATCTAAGCCATGTTGTCATGGTGGAAATTTACTTACATGCTATTGTGAACCTTCGGTGATGCACCTCATAATAAAAAGCTATATCACTAGTAAATGAAAAGGGTGTTGAGATTGTTCATTATGTTTGTTTGTCTTGTCATTTTGACATGGGCTTGTTCCATGTCCTGGGACAGGAGGTAGCCCAGTTGACCCTCTTGATGACGCTATTATACAATGACTTTTACTTGAACTTGCTTTGTATCCCAAGTTGAGTAACACCATGGTGTAGGTACTCGTATTCACGGGGCATGAGACTTTCAACCATTTCTTTGTCAAGCACACTACTCATATTTGCTTTCACTTTAAACTTTAACCATTCCAGATGTTATGATAAGGGGTAATGAGAGCTTGACACCAATACCACATTGCAAACATTAACTTAAGTAGAAGTATTTGAAAGTTAGATGAAACTTGTTCATGTTTTACCTCTACTCATATATATCTTTTCAAAGTGGCCACTTTTATATTCAATTTTATAAGAGTACTCTATGACCATTATAGGATGTTTTTTCTTTTCATTATGCATACATTTGGTCCATAGTACTTTCTTCTAAGTTACACTTTGTTAATTATCATTGAACATCCTTGCATTGAGTAATTGATATCACTTCATAATCTATCTTGCATATTGCTACTTCTTTAAAGAATGAATCATTTGACTTTATGTAGCAATAGTAATCATCTTTGATATGCATTGATAGTCTTAAAATGCAAAGTCCATGTTGGTTTTATCACCTTTATACTCGAGGACGTGTATAGGTTAAGCTTGGGGATGTTGATGCATGTAAAATGCATACATGAACTTTGCATTATATTACTCATATTTCAATCATATTTGCATCATATAAGGGTTATATCATTGTTTTCTATTGATTTTGGGAAGATTTCATAGTTTTCCTATTTTTCTGGAATTAACCCTGCACTGGCAGAAAACCCTATTTTCTATATTTTGATGTTTCAGGGACCCAAACGACGTCCAAATGACCTGAAAATTTACGAGCATCGGTTTTTGGAAGGAAGAAGACTTGGGAGCGAAGGAAGCGAACAAGCGGAGGCCCGAGGCCCAAAAGAGGGTGGCCCATGCGGCCAAGGAATCTGGCCGCGTGGGACCCACCATCTGGAGCCTCGAGGCTCCGTTGCCGTCGATCTTTTCGCCCACGCCTCCGTCTTGACCTAAAAACGCCTATAAAAATAGTCCCCCGACGTTTTCCAGAAGGGAGCGCCGCCGAAACACAGAAACCACGAAACAGAGACCTGGAGCTGCAGATTGGAGGGGGAAAATCCTGCGGGGCGCTGCCGGGGTGGTCTCCATCTTCCCCAATGACATCTCCACTGTCTCCATGATGAGGAGGGAGTAGTCTCCCTCGGGGCTGAGGGCTCATGCCGGTAGCTATGTGGTTTATCTCTCTCTCCCATGGTGTGATCTTTATGTGATCATGAGCTTTGTAATCTAGTTGAATCCATAGATGTTACTCTTCATTATCTTATGAATTATGCTACTCAAGTGGTTTTATCAATGTAATTTCCGGAGTCACCTTTGTCCCATGGTGCGAAGTTGACAGTGTGCGCACCGTGTGTGGCTCTTAGGCTAAAGATTACAGGAATACTTATCATGAGTAATTATTTGTGTTGGATGTCTCTATGAAATTGTGGTGTTTTTCTAGTACTATTTAGGGGGCTCAAGTTGACAGTGTGGGGTTCCCTAAATGTGGAATGTGACTTTAAGGTGTGATTTTATAGCTCTACGCAGTGGATTGGTGTTCGTTATCCAACAAGAGAATAATTCAGAGTAGCATAATGAAGAGGAAATATTTATGTATTCAATTATATTATTATTTTTGAGAGTGTCCACTAGTGAAAATATGATCCCTAGGCCTTATTTCCAAGCATTGAAACATTGTTTACACCTTTGTCTTGTCCTCTTGCATTGAAGAGGATTGGGACACTTTTACATTCTTGTTTTGTTACATTAAAATTTCCATCCATTAAATCAACCATCTTGTTATTTAAACTTGTTTAGTGCATAATCAACTAAAACTTGTGACACTTTAGTTGTAGGGAATAGATAACTTTTCCTTCTTGCTCCTGCGGATCGATACCCTACTTCCACATTGAGAGGTGCTACAGTGATCCCCTGCTCTTGGGGGTTATCAGCATGCAAGGATCCAAATTATTGCAAAGACCAGAGAACTAAACATAAAAAAACTGAAAGTAAAAACAAACTGACGCTCCAAAAACAGCACATAATGTGTAAAGGAATAAAAATATAGTACCATGAGAGAAACCGATGATTGTTGATGAAGAAGGGGATGCCTTGGGCATCCCCAAGCTTAGACACTTGTGACTTCTTGAATATTTCAGAGGAGGGTCCATGGTGAGGATCCCCAAGCTTAATCTTTTATCCCTTCTTGATCTTCCTTCATCACCTCGCACTTGGATACTTGAAAACTTACTTCACGCAAAACTTATAGCAACTTCATTAGAGGGGTTAGCTCACAAAAACAATATCTTCCTTCAGTTCCAAAGCACATATCATGAACTTATTTTTTTACAACATTAGCTACTGTCACAAAGGTCTAAGTAAAGCTCCAGCTTTGTAAAAGAACTTCACTTTGCCCGTGAAAGAAGCAATATGCAAAACTAAGGACATAATCTGTCAAAAACAGAACAGGCTGTAAAGATGAAATTTTCGGGACACTTATGGACCTCAAATCACAAAACTTAAAAGTAGAGAAAGGTAGCCAAAACCCTGATGCTTGCTGTCAAAACTTTTCAGCCACAGATGACGTTCTTTGATTTTTGGATTTTCGAACAGTGAAGAACATAAATCTGTTTCTGGACAGCAAACTCACCGATTAGTACTCCTCTCTTTAGAGGCTATTCTTGACACCAAAAACCAAAACAAAATGATACAAAGGAGTTGTTACAGAGGTAACATCACCCAAACTCAAAGAAACCAAAAAGAAACAGAAGGTAAAATAAAAATGGGTTGTCTCCCATAAGCGTTTTTCTTTAACGCCTTTTAGCTAGGCAAAAAGGGCAAATTCAAGTTTTATCAATAGAACCATCCAAAGAAAGGTTGGAAATTTTTTCATAGATACATTGTATTTTACCTATGCATGGATCAGAATTTCCCCTCTCACTAGCTTTTGGTTGACTTCTCTCATCAAAAAGATTTTCAGGAACAACCCAATCAAAATTCTTTTCTAGAGCCTCATGCATTGCTATGAGCTTAAATGGTATGGGTATTTTTAGTTCCTTTTCACATTTTGTTTTACCCTCATACTTCATTGTTTTAATTTCAAAAGTTTTAAGGGTATGCTTAATATTAAGGCTAAATCCCAGCATATTATAATGGGCAAAAATCTTGTAGCTTCTCTAGCAATATCATCAAATTCTATAAGCAAGATTTTAAACATGAAATTTTTATCTTCCCCCTTCTCCATACTTTCAAGTTTAAAGAATAATTGTTGTATCGTAGGATGAAGGTTAATAAACCTAGTTTCTAATTTTTCCACCAAAGAAACTACAGCAGTCTCATAGTCATGTGTAAGTTCCACCAACGATTTTTCATTTAGATCATAAAGGCTATTAATGTGATTAAGGAATTATTCAATATTATCTCTACCAATGATGGAACCACTCCCCACCTTAATGTCCTTTGTAGCAAATTCAGGTAAAAGCCCCATGACCACAGCAAGCGACAAAACCAAAGAAACCGAAAAAGGAAAACTTGTTGGAATATTTTTTTTGTGTTTTCCAATTTTAGAGCAAACAAAAGGCAAAACAAGACTAAAAAAAATATACTAAGCAAGACAATAACAAATTAAAGTGAAAGGATGTGTGAAACTCCCCTAGCTAAAGCTTCCAAGTCCCCGGCAACGGCGCCAGAAAAAGAGCTTGATGACGTGGATCACACGTTCGCTGGGAGACCCCAAGAGGAAGGTATGATGCAGCAAAGCAGCTGTTTCCCTTGATTACAAAACCAAGGTTGTCAGATCCAGTAGGACTTGGAGAAGGCTTAGCAAGGTGTCAACGGCGCCGTTTACGATAATTGACGTGGACCTGCACATAATCACAAACAAACTACTTTGCCCCAACGAAACAGAGAGGTTGTCAATCTCTCCGGCTTGCTGAACACAAAGAATTAAATATGTGGATGTAAAATATGATGAGAGTGAAATATGACCAGTGAGCAAATGATGATGAAAAGCTATTAAAACGGTTATAAGCAATGTAGGAAAATAGGACCGGGATCCACAGTTCACTAGAGGTGTCTCTCCAAAAGATATACATGATGGGTAAACAAATTACAGCATGGCAATTGACAGAATTGTGGGTGCATAACAAGGCTATCATAAAACAATATAGTTCACCGTTTCATCTAATATGGGCATTACGTCAAAATACATAGACCGTCTTCCAACTGCATCTATGACTAATAATCCACCTTAGGATCTATCCAGCATGTCACCCAAAAGTATTAAGTTGCAAGTAATAGATCATTGCAATAAGCAAAGTACATAATGTAAGCAATGTAAATAACACAAGGAAATCACACCGCTGTTTTCTCCCTAGTGGCAACAACACATCTCTCGTCTTAATCGTTTCTGTCAGCCCGAGCTCAGACAAGAGAGGCATGAACCCACTATCTAGCATAAATACTCCCTCATACAACACTAATAATTACTTGTCCAAAGCATCCACTAGCATCGGAGATCATGCAAGATCATAGATAAAACACAACATATAGATGAACAAAAGCAATGACTTCCACAATTCATCGGATCAATGCAAACACAATCATGTAGCAGTTACAGATAATATGATCTTGATCATGATAGGCAGCTCACAAGATCTAAACAATGGAGTACAAGGAGGAGAGACAACCATCTAGCTACTGCTATGGATCCGTAGTCCCGTGGTGGAGTACTAACGCATCACTCCGGAGGCAGGCATGGTGGTCTAGATTCCCCTCTCCGGCAGGGTGCCGGGAAGAGTTGCAGAACCCTCCAGAACTAAGGTTGGACATGGCGGCGGCCTCGGACGTCTTCTGGGAAATATGATCGGGTTCTTAGGATTTTTGCGTCGAGGGAGAATTTCTAGGCGAAGAGGCGACGCGACGAGGTGGGCCACCTGTCCAGGTGGCACCCGGCATGGCCTACGGGGGGGGCACGGACAGGTGGCGTCTGGATCCCCTGGGGCTCCCCTCCGGGCGTCCTTCGGGTTCCGTTTTTGTTTCATATAGGAAATAATTCCTGTAAATTATCAGCGCAATCCGAGAAACTTCCCAGAACAACTTTTCTGAAACAAAAAGACAGCAGAAAACAGAAACTGGCACTGGGCATCTTGTTAATAGGTTAGTTCCGTAAATCATGCCAAAATGATATAAAAACATTATAAAAACATGTGGCACTGATATATAATCAAGCACGGAACATAAAAAATTATAGATACGTCGGAGACGTATCAATCATCCGCAAACGGATGGGCAAACGGAGCGAGTTAACCAGTTTTTGGAAATGTATCTTCGGTGTTTTATCAATTCTTGTCCATCCAAATGGAGTAAGTGGCTGCCTTTAGCGGAGTTTTGGTACAACACCTCACATCATATGCCGATCAAGACCACTCCGTTCTTTGCGCTGTATGGCCATAATCCTCGTTACTTTGGGATAACTGATGCCTCTGTTCCGGTGGTCAGACTTGCAGGAATGGCTGGAGGAACGCAAGGTCATGACGTCGCTACTCCAGCAACATCTTCACGGCGCCAATTTGTGTATGAAGCAGTTCGCGAATCGCAAGCGTTCGGACTGCTCCTTTCAGGTTGGTGATTGGGTGTACCTGCGACTCCAGCCATATGTTCAGACTTCCCTGGCTCTGCACGCCAATGCCAATCTGGCTTTCCGCTTCTTCGACCCCTTCCAAGTGGAGCAGAAAGTGGGGGAACTCTCCTATCGACTCAACTTGCTGGAGCGTTCCAAGCTACATCCGGTCTTTCATGTCTCGCAGTTGCACAAGGGCGCGCCGCCGGGCGAAGTGCACACAGAGCTACCTCCCATGGACAATGCGGGCCCGTAGCATCAAGCGTCGATGAAGATCCTGCGCACTCGACAGGTCAGTCGTCACCGCTCAACCCTGGAAGAAGCTCTGGTTCAGTGGTCTGATCTTCTTGCATCTCTGGCGAGATGGGAGAACATGGAAGCACTCAAGTCAAGACTCGCTTCGCTCGTGCGCCAGCCTGGGGACAAGCCGCTAGAAAGGGGGGAGAATGTCATGGGCCTACCTGCCCATGGGCCGGTCAACGGGCCGAACTAGAGGCCGCAACGCACAAGGAAGACAACCCAGCGATTCCCTGCAGAATCATGGACACGCTATGAAAGGATCGATGAGGTTAACTAGAGGGGGGTGAATAGGTTAACTATAAATTTACTTCGTTTTCTTTTGATTGGGTATTGCTCAAATATAAATTCACTAGATTATGCAACTAGGTGAACAACCCTATATGTTGAGCAATAGACTACTAGCACAAGATATATAAACGAGTAAGCTAGTAGCAATAAGTAAAGGTAAGTTGAGGAATAACCGACAAGGTGACGCGGAGATTTATCCCGAAGTTCACTTCCCAAAGGAAGCTAATCTTCGTTGGAGCGGCGCGGTGTTCACCAAAGTGAAACACCGAATAGCCGTCAAATGGCACACCGTATCTCCTTCGTGTCCTACCACCGATAAGGTGAGGCACGAATCACTATGTTGCCGTTGAGGTTGACAACTAGAACCTTTATAAGGATGAAGCACACTCCACAAGTTGGAGAGTCTACACCGAATGCACCGAGCCGCCAAGATTAGATGCCTCAAGGCCGGGGCACACACCACAACTTAATTGGTGGCTGCCGGCAATGTCTTCGATGCTCTCAAAGCTCCGAAGGACCACAACCTCTAGGGTTCCAATGAACACCAAGAGTAGCAAGCCCCCTCTCACAAATCAAGGGGGAAATCAAATTGGTTTCGTGGAAGTGTAGATCTAGGTCTCCTCTCTCAAATCCCCAAAGGGTTAAGTGATTGAGTGGCTAGAGAGGGGGATCTATAGATTTGGAGCTTCCAAACAATGGTGGTGTTCTTGTTCTGGTCATGGTACCTCTTGGGAAGAAGAGGCGGCTTTATATAGTTCCTCCAAAAACTAGCCGTTTCTGCCCAAAACTGGTCGTCCGGAATCACCCGGAATATTCTGGATCCAGTCCGAACCGTCCGGAATAGATCCAGAATAATCCGGATCCATTCCGGATCGTCCGGAATATTCCGGACCATTCCGGACAAAATTCAAAACCCTAACAGAGCGATTTTGAAGTCACCTCGGAATTTGTTCGGACTGAGTCCGGATTATTCCGGACCATCCGGAATATTCCAGACCAATCCGGATGAATTCCGAACCAACAAATCAGAGATTTTGCTTGCTCCGTCTTCGCTCATCTTATCCCTTTTTGGATGATTCTCTTCCGTCTTGACTTATTAAATGTACCTATCGTACTTAGCACACAATGAGATGTCACTCATGTTGTTATCAAACACACAAAACTTACTTAGGTATGAAATGTCCTTTCACGCTAGCTATATAAGGAGGTGGATCACGCAGGCATGAGGCACGAAAGAACAGAACACCCGACACGGCTCTCAGCCTCTCCCCTTGCTGTAACTCTCCTCCCACCTCTGGCTCCTCTCGTCAGATCCCCTTTCCTGCTGTAAAACTCTATTGTATCCCGTATATTGGAGTGTGGATCGGTGGTTGAATTGAGGGTGTGACACATATCGACTTTTCAGCATGGACCTCTAGGAAGCGGCGCTAATGCTACTCTCATTGCTCCTCTCTCTCCCTTCTTCCCATCTAGTGCATGCTGGTGGCTGGCATCGTCTTGGTCGCCGGTATCATCTTCCTTCCGCTCCGATGGTCACCGTCGTCCACGCCTAGGTGCTCCACCACCGACAAGTCCACTGTCGCACGTACTGCTTCGAACTGAACTGAAATGAATTGCCCATGTTGTACGCTGCTGCCTACTCCCTCCGTTCTAAATTAGTTGTCTTCCATTTGCCAAAAAATAGATGTATCTATACTTGTAACATGTCTAGATACATCCACTTTTTGACAAATAAAAGACAACTAATTTGGAACGGAGGGAGTACCTTGGTGCTCGTACACCTAGATGCTCGTGGAGCACTACTTTGGTTGAATGGTTGGCGTGTGGTTTCATAGGGTTTGTACGTGGGCTATAAAATGGTTTCAAGCCACAAACAACAGATTGGTTGGTGCGGTCCGGGGAAAAGAGGATTGCGGGCTAGTGCAAGCAAGTGATTAATTTGTGGTTTTGTTTGTGGTTTGGTTTGGTTTGATTTTCATGGTGGGATGGCACGGATTTGGTGTGGATCTCTCTCTGTTCTCAGCCCGGGTATTTTTTTTTGAGAACCGCCACCAGGGCACTTTATTAATTAGGCGGAATAAGGTCCGATTGCACAACAACAATAAAAAAAATCTGGAATTACATCATAGGTTACATGATTTGGTTCTAAAGAAATAGCTGTTTGAGCACAACAGTGAGCAGCAGCATTTGCACTCCTCCGCACGAACCTGAACGTAAAACCCTGTAAGGACGGTAGGAAACTACGCATCTCTTTGCAGATTTGTCCTCCAACAGATCTGTCATCTCCCTATTCCACAGCAAGACTGCCAACTTGCAATCTGCTCGGGGGCGCGGCACGACGGCGGCGAGATCGGGGGCGCGGCGCGGCGCGACGGCGAGCTCGGGGGCGCAGCCACAAGCTCGAGGGCACCATGATCCGCAGCAGCCATTGCGCCAGCGAACCCTCCGGGAACGAAATCTGGGCGGCCTTCTGAAGCAAAGCCGTGGCGGACATGTGTGGCGACGGGGACGGCGGCGGCGCGAGCTGCAGGTGCCGAGAACAGCGACGATGAGGCGTCTGTCGCCAGGCACAGCGACGGCGGCTTGGTGGCAAGAGCGCGCTCTGCATACTGTGGCGGCTGGGCCACGGAAGATGGCGCGAACATGATGCCGAGTAGGCGCTACGAATTCGCTGAGACGCTACTGGTACTGGCACTGACGCATCGCACTCGCACATACTCAAACGCGGCTAGCTAGCAAGCACTCACACGCGCACGCGACGCGAACGTGGCTAGCTAGCTAGCACGCACGTGCGCACGCGCGCAGCGACACCCGGTGCAGAGGAGGCGCGTGGCCAAGGCGAGCACCGGGCCGACGGGCGCGTGGCCGAGGCGAGCAGGCGGACAGCTGCGGCTGGCAGATGAGGCATAGGGGCGCAGCGCGGTGCGTGACCGCCGAGCACGGACGACACGCGGGGGCACAGTACGCCACGTGCGAGCGCGGCGACGGAAATTCGGGAGCTCTGGCGGCGGCTACGTGGCCAGGACCAGGCGGTGCTCGTCGGCGGGGGAGGCACGGACAGAGGCCACAGCGGAGATGAGGGCCGGGTCTCGGCGGTGCTCGTCGGCGCCGGGGGAGGCACGGACAGAGGCCACGGCGGAGATGAGGGCCGGGCCTCGGCGGTGCTCGCCAGCGCCGGGGGAGGCGCGGACGGAGGCCATGGAGGACCGGCGGCAGTCGGCTGCAAGAGGCGCCGGCCTGGACACGCACCTCGGGTTGCGGAGGCGACCTGGACGCATCGCTCGCCGGTGGTCGCGCTGGAGATCTCCAGCGACGACCCGTCGTTCCGGCCACCGGCCGTTCCGGACGCCGGGGAGACCCTCCCAGAGCACCTCCGCATATAATCAACGGAAATGGGAGAGAAATCTTGAGGATGTTGCCGATTTTTTATTTTTTATTTTTCTGACAGGTGGGTCCCGGTCCACCTCAGCATACTGCGCATATTTCTGCCAACTCAGCCCGGCGAACAGTCCCACTTGTCAGATTCAGTGTCAATTTCTTATCAATTCGTTTTTAGTGTGAATTGCAAACAACTACCCGAATAGTGGTGGTTTTTTGTCCCGCAAATGTAAAGTGGTGGATTTTGGGAATTTCGGCCACAAAAGTGGTGGTTTTACGCTAATTACTCGTTTAACTCTTATCCTTTCCATATGCTTATTTGTTGTGAAGTTGGTCTTGAATATCATTCCTATATACCACCGAGAAATATCTCTAGATACTCCTTGTCTATGACAAGTGATACTCATAATTGTGGTGGATTTGTAGACCATCTTCATATTGGCTCTTGCGTTGAATTGCCTTATTTATTGCCAAGTGTTTATTTCGACTCCCGTTGTCTTCCTTGTCTCTTGTGTGGATCCTTTTGACTTATTGATCTTGTTTAGTGTTTTAAATGACATATGGAGAGTAATGATCCATGTTGTGTGCATTTTGTATTCAAATGCAAATCTAAAGATAATGCATGAATCTTGGGGGAGCTTACCTTTATTATTTAGAACACTATCTTATCAATTAATATTTGATCTTTTCAATTGGTACTTAATTTCTATCCTATTTGTTTATGGAAGACAAACCTTTTTCCCTTGATGCTTTGTGCCATCATGAAAAGTGTAGAGAGTGTTTGGTTTATTTGTTGTAACCTTGCTCTCTCTCTTAGGAGTCTTGCTTTCTCATTTCTTGTTTTATGTTTATCCTCTAGAATGAGAAAATCCATTTGAGCATGTCTCTTTCTTTTATCTTATATGCTCATTGGCCTTGCCTCGGTACCTTCAATTGGTATTAATTGGAATTTGATATCTCATCCATAGATATTTGTTTCAATTAGTATCTCTTATGGGAGCTTTGATACCTTGCTTCTTGACTTCTCTTTTACTTGATATCTTTCGAGTAATATCCTTCTTTTGGTATCCTCGTTTCTAGTTGGTATATTTTTCAATTGGTGTCTTATCTCTCATGTGTTGTTTGATATGATTCCTATTGATATCTCACTTCATGTGTTGATGTGTTTTGGAATCAATCATGTGTTGATTTTGATTTTGATGTAATTTGGACAACCTTTTTGTGTCACACTTTGATGTGCTCTCTTCTTGGTTTACTTGGTGTTTTTGTCCAAATTGTATCTCGTTTGGTTCTTGAAAGACCTTGCATGTATATTCTCTAATATATATTATATGGCATGTTTGTCTTTCTCGTTCCAATATATAGGGTATACTCCACCGAATCCTAAATCGGCTAAGATGTGCATGAAATTCAATTTCATATACATATGCACATATTTATGTGGAGTGTTTCCTATGTATTGTAGTGTATCTAACTACTATGGGACCAATGAGTTTGGGAACCATTTTGTACTTGAATTTTGTTTTTAGGTACGATGGAGATGCATTGGAGGCTTGTCTAATTCATAAGGAAGGTGTTCTCACCATGTGATTATAGAAGTCAAGCTACGATGATTAGCAAACTCTCATCTTCTTCATCACCAATGACATCTTGGTAACAAGTATCTACCTCTTACATACCTTTCTAGTATTCAACCTTGTGTAGATTGCTTCTTGGCATGAAAGCTTTTATGTGCAATTATTGTGGTTTTGGCTTATTTCCTTCACTTGGTATATCTTTGTGATATGTGTGGTCAAATTGCAAAAACTATTCCTTTAATTGATATTCTTTCTTTGTGATATTTGTTGCTTATCTCAAAGCATCTTCACTATCTCTTGTTCCCTTAGGGATTTGTGTGATGTCTTTGAAGTTCATTTATATACAATGAGATAAATTTGAGCTATGTGCCATGCTTTTAAAAAAATAATCTCCTTTGTATATTTATAACTTCCTTTTGGATACCTTAATCTCTCCCTCACAAGCCATTGCGTATGTACATGTTCCTTTGTGAATATATATCTTCAACGATTTGTCTACTTAAAAACCTATACATATGTGAGAGGTCACATCTTAGTTGGTATCCTATTTCTTTCGAGCTACCTTGATTTCATCTATAATTCTTTGGTGGCTCCAAATTTGTTTCATGAGTGTCTATCTTAATTTTATTTGCTTATTTGCGCACTCATGTTTTATTGAAGTTTTTTGACTTCATGCTTATCATTGTGAGCATGTTGATTTGTTATTGGCTAAATGCTCTCACTTGCTTTTGGTCTTTTCAATTGGTTTTAGTTTCCAATTGGTATCCATGAGCTTGTGAACATATTCCTTTTAAAGATCTTCTTTATATCTCGGTTGGGCCTAGCTTATGTTGAGTCTTTTAAATTGGTATCTTCTTATGGCTCAACCATTTCTTTGGTGCAAGTGCTATGATTTTATTTAGCTTTATGCACTCTTGCACTTGTTGCGTGTTCTAGATGATTTTGGGGGAGTGAGGATTCCATATTTGTGCACTCCTCAATAGTGCATGAACATTGGGGAGCTTCTCCATTTTTATTTAGAACTCTCATTTTGGATCTTTTCGATTGCGTATCTCCTTTGTGGAAATGTTTAGAATGACTTCATCTTATTTGCAATCTTTGGATACTTAATATAGTTTGATTTCCTCTAACTATTTATCATTGGATATGTGCATTTGATTTCACTCATATCTTGAAAAATGCACACCTTTTTGAGGAACTCATATTATATTGGCTTTCTAATTTTTTCCTCCCATTTCGGTAATCGATGCCAATGGGGGAGAAGTTTAGAGTGTTTAAGGGAATTTGGTTTTATGCTTTTGTTTGGTTCTTAAGCATTTGCCTTTAATGCTCTTGCATCCTTGCATGCTTGTCTTGCAAGGTTGCTTTATTCATTATATAAACCCTCCTAAAAGGGATAGGCATCAATTACCAAAATGGGGGAGATTGAAAGAGCATGGTTGCCCCCATGTGTGGTTTTGGTAACTAATGACAATCTCTATGGACTAATGTGTGTATTGAGCTATACTTGTAGGTTACGTCCATAGCTTGATCTCCATATGTTGGAGTCAAGGCTAAGGGAAGAAGATTATATGTTGATCAAGACCAAGTGCGAGTTGATCAACACACAAGGCTAGTGATGTACCATGAGGGATCATATGATCTCATGGTATGGCAAGCAATTGTCCAATATAGCCTTGTGAACTAACCCATGATCTATGTGCTCAGTATCTCTATGTGGGGTTAAGTATTTCTCCATGAGCATGAATCAAGAGGAAGATCCTTTGTAGCTCATGGAGGATGGCGTCACATGGTGATCGTCGTCGTTAATGGCCAAGTTAAGATATGATGAAGAGTGTCTCTCCCATATTGGTGTATGGGGGAGCAATATGTGTGTCTTCACCAAGCGGAGTGCAATCAAGAAAGATGGTCAAACTTGAGAAGGCTAAGATCATCAACATCAACCTCAAGTGGATTATGCGCAAGGCAAAGGTATGATCTTGATAGGTTTTCTATTTTCCCGGTCTCATGATTTTAGTTGAGAGATCAGGTTATAGGATAGATGTCGTACTATCAAGAGGGGCTCTCAAGTGAGTAACTTGATCGCATCTTTGTGGAGAGCTCAAACCTTTGCATTCTTCGCATATCATCTTTCTTAGTTATTATTTGGCTTTTATCTATGTGGGGATTTAGAGCTTGGTTCATCTCCATATCGAGCTCTAGTTCATCAAAAACGGATTTCATGAATATCTTGTTGCGTTTTTTATGTTGGAGGTTTTACCGGTTTGTCTCTTCTAAGAGAGTTCGAACTCTCTTCTTGTGGTTTCCTCCTCACATGATGTACTATGATGTGTATATGCATGATATTGTAGGGTTTGTGATTATATTCGAAACAAGCCTAAGATCATAGAAAACGGAGTCCGGATGAAAAACTTGTTGGGTTCTTGTTGTTGGATGATTTACCGGTTGTTCTTTATACAAAGGTTTTACCTTTCTACATTTGGTTTTATTCTCCCTTGTTGGACCATGATGTTTCTCTGTATATTCTTGTAGAGATTTTAGTTGCGATTCCAACAAGCCCAAGAACATCGAAAACAGAGTTCGGAGGATAAAGATATCTTCGTTTTCGTGTTGATATTTCTGCAGTTTTTCTGTAGGCCGGAGTCTCCGGCCCTAAACCGGAGTCTCCGGTCTGCACAGTCAATTTTTCGTCTCAAACGTGGCTCAATACTGGTCCCTAATCCCAAACTTAGTGGATCTAGATCTTGGAGTTCTTTTGTGGTTCTCTTCTTTGTTTTTCCTCTCTTATTCCCTCATAAGTATTTGTTGCTTTGTTGGAATTTGAAAGTGAAAGATTTGAGCACTTGTGCTCTTGCCATTGCATTTGGTGCATCGGTTGGCTCTCTCCACGAAGATTCGTGGAAGTGAAATTTAGATGGCTTAGTGGTGATTCTTGGGAGCCTCCAATTCGGTTGTGGATGCGTGCCCAAGCTTTGGGGTGTAAAGGCTCCGGATTCCGCCTTGAAGGATTCCGATAGTGGAAGGTGAACCAAATCTTTGTGGTGCGGTTCATCGGAGAATAGGGTGAGGCCTTTGTGGCGTTGAGTAGGCCTGTTGTGGCGAGCTCACACCCCTCCAAACGAGACGTACTCCCCTCAAAAGGAGGAACTCGGGAATACATCATCGTCTCTGTGTGCCTCGGTTATTTCTATACCCGAGCTCTTTACTTATGCACTTTACATTGTGATAACCTTCGTGCTTGAAGTATTATATCTTGCTATCACCTTGTTGTTATCTTGCTTAGCATAAGTTGTTGGTGCACATAGGTGAACCTAGTATATTAGGTTTTGTGCTTGATAAATTAAACGCTAGTTTTATTCCGCATTTATCAAGCCATAAACGTAAAAGTTTTAAATCGCCTATTCACCCCCCCCCCCCCCCCTCTAGGCGACATCCTTGTCCTTTCAAACGCGGGCGCTTCTAACCTCACAATATTGTGAAGTTCCAGAACTATCTCCGGGTTCCCAATCTCGCGACAGTTCCAAATAAAGCAACTCATTGGATCAGCCCCGCCTCACTTGTTGATGTGTCCTCATCCGCACCTTTCTTCTTCTTTGAGTCCCGGCAATCTGCCCTTGATTCATTTGACAGTGCCTCTTCATTCAGCCTCTTCTTATTCAGAGTATCTTGGTCTACCAACATTAGGGGTTTTTTCGTCCCCCTTCTTCCCCCATCCGAGTCATTCATCTGGTTTCCTCTTCCTGCAAAACCACCACCCCGGGAGTTGAAATGGCTTACTACGTCTTTAACTTTGCTCGGGTACGACATTGCAGGAGAGGTAACTTCCTCTCCCTTCTCAACCTCCTCTTCTTCCCATTCTGACGGGAACTTGCTAGTCCCTTCCTGCCAGCCTTGGTGACGCTGAGGCCCACTACCCCAGCTTTTCTTCCTCAAAGGCATGCGAAAGTTCTCACCATAAGGAAGGCGCCCAGACTCATCTCTACTCGCCAGAGTTGGAAAGTACGTATCTGCATGTTCCAGCAGACCACACGAGAAACAAAAGTACGGCAAATTCTCATACTCAATTTCATAGAAGACATCCTCTTTTGTCTTTGCCGACTCTAAGTGCACACATCGCATCAGGGGCTCATTCACATTTATCCAAAGTCTAGCTCTGAGTGCTTCCCCACATGCAAAACCCTTCGCATCCACATCCACCCTGATAACTTTGCCCAGCAACTTTGCAATCCTCTCCGGCCATGGATGACACCGCAAGTTGAAGGGAAGATTCAACACACGAGCCCAGATCTACATCTATTCAAACTTCAAATCAGAGTGCCGCGACCTTGCATTGAAAAGTTCCAACACCACAGCATGCTTCCCCACCATCCATGGTCCTCCTTCCCAGATCCTATTTCGGTCTCTCTCTCTCTCCTTCAAAAGTTGCCACAAACATATTATCACCCACCGAACTAAAGGACAATCCCCTTGGATTTCCCCATGCTGGACGGAGGGCATCTGCAATTGTGTTTACATGCAGAATTCTACGATTCAATACCTTCCCTACCACCGCCCAACAGATCACTTCAGCTCCATCCTCCGGGTCATCAACCACCAGGTTGGTTCTCTCCTTCTCAGTGAGATTCATCCTTTCCATCAACTCCTCCACATCTTCCCTCTTCGTTCCCGCCGCCGCGGAACTCGACATGGCCACCAACCTCGCGTGTGCCCAGCCTCACCTCGTTCAGCGTACACCAAGGGTGGGCCCCCCTGATCACCCCGAATATACTACCTCACGAGGGAGAGATCAGCACAATGGAGATCGTGTCTGAGAATTTTCTGATCTCTCGAAAACCTAGATCGCCTCTGTGCCGCCTTTCCACTCAAACCCTAGAAAACGGTTCGGGGTTCAATTCAGCCGGGGTACCTACGCACTACACACACCAATAAAAATTTCTAAACCGGTTTTATACACCAAAAATCCTTTTTCTACTAGGAATACAAGCTAAAATGGGTTTATACGACTTGAATCAACGGTTGATGTTTACCCCTCTTGTAGCAAATCCACTATCTTCCTTTGAGTTATAAAAAGTCAATAACAATTATATGTCATACAATTTTCTCCTTATTTTTTCCACTAGATTTTAAGAGTTTTAAGATTTCAAAAGGATTATTCATTACCAAATGATAACAAGTGCAGGTTCACCTTTTGACAATTCAAAGCGCACGCCCTAAAGTGGAAACACGCTTCACCCATCTAGCCAAAAAAAATGGACGCTACTATGGAGAAGTTGCTTCAATTTGGCAAACATGTAAGCACCCACGAGTTGACCACATATGGAGTCCGTGCGGTTTTTTCCAGCCAAGGAAGCCATCCGTGAGCAAATTAGCACGCATGCACTAAAAGCTAAAAATGCTGATGTCATCTCGCATTAAATGCTAAATTCAAAAATTTAAAACGTTTTGTATCTCAAACCGTTTATCCGATTTATGATCCGTTTTCACCGTTGGACTAGTCGCGTCGAGATCTTCGAAACTAGATCCCATGTTAATATGTTTTGATGATTTTTTTTGACCCAAAAGTTACCAACCATTAATAGGTAAGTTACCGGTCAGTTGTATGTAAGTTACCACCCTTCAAGCAACGATCCATTTTTTGTTTGAAACTATATCGCACTTTTTGATAGTTCTTTTTGATTTTTCCGAGTTTTGAAGTTACCAACTAATTTTACAAACGAGTTAACGCTTTGCGACGATAACTCCATCACTGCTAAATGGTAACTTCATCAGTTTAGGGTGGGTAATTTCATCACTACTGAGTGGGTAACTCCGTCGGTGTAGGGTGGATAACTGCACAGTTTAGGGTGCTTAACTCTATCACTACTAGGTGGGTAACTCTATAAGTTTAGGCTGGGTAACTGTATCACTGTTGGGTGGGTAATTTCATCAGTTTAGGATGGATAACTTTATTACTATGGGGTGGTAACTTCATCAGAGTAAGGTGGATAACTCCATCAATATACGATGGGTAACTCCATCACTACTCGTGGGTAACTCCATCGGTATTGGGTGGATAACTACATCACTACTGGGTGTTACCTCCATCACTCTAGGGTAGGTAACTCCATCAATACTGGGTGGATAACTTCATCAGCTAGGTGGGTAACTCCATCACTACTGGACGGTAACTTTATCAGTTTATGGTTGGTAACTCCTTCAGTCTAGGATGGGTAACTTCATCACTACTGGATGGTAACTTCATCAGTTTACGGGTTGGTAACTTCATCACTATGGGGGCGGTAACTTCATCAGCTTAGGGTTGGTAACTACATAACTTCTGGATGGGTGACTACATAACTTTTGGATGGGTAACTCCATCACTACTGAGTGGTAACTCCATCACTACTGAGTGGGTAACTCCATCACTACTGGGCGGTAACTTCATCAGTTTACGGTTGGTAACTCCATCACTACGGGGTGGTAACTCCATCACTACTGGGTGGTAATTTCATCAGTTTAGGGATGGTAACTTTATTACTTCGGGGGCGGTAACTTTATCAGCTTACATCAATTCTGAGGTGAGTAACTCCATCAGCTTAGGATGGGTAACTACATCACTACTGGGTGGATAACTCCCTCACTATTGGGTGGTAACTTCATTAGTTAGGGTTGGTAACTCCACCACTACTGGGTAGGTAACTCCATCACTATTGGGTGGTAACTTCATCGACTCTATCCTCATATGCTATTTTCATAGCACTTATTTCATAAGTTTTGTTAAGACTTGGGACCAAGAGAAGCCGGGGCGGCCTCCCCTGCTCGCCCTATGGTGGGACCGCCACTGTTCGGCGTCCAGGAAGCTGGAGCAAGGAGATGTCGCAGCAGGGGCTCCAGATCCGGTTGCGGCGCCAGCAGCTGAGCTTGGACGAAGGAGATCCGCTCGCGCCGCCGCGCACGGGGTCGCGAGAGCCCCATCGCAAAACGCTCATTTTTTGACTAGAGAAAGTTTCACTTCGGTTGTGGAGGAGCTAGACCGCACGACGTGAAATCGATGGCCCGCAAGCTTGCGTCCCGTTTTGCCAAAATCAGGCGCCTGCTGATTAGATTTCCCCATAATATGACCCTCTGTGAAAGAAAATGACTCACACACTTGAGATACATATTCTAATCATTTTTCTGGTACACTAATATGTGTGTCTAGCAAAGACAAGTAAATTCACTCCACCCCATGTGCATTTCTGGTCAACCATATTGTTACCAACAAGGCTCTGCCACCATCGCATGAGATTCTTCCTCTCTCTCCTATCTTCTTCTTGTCTATAGCAAGATCTGTTGACGAACTATGGTGAACGCAGGAAAGAGAGGCCCGTACTGTTGCAGCTCCAGCTTCAGCTGGCCGTTCCTTCATCGTGATGTGCAGCTACGCTTTCAGGTCGTCGCCGGTGTTGTTCGTTCTCGCATCTTCCTGTAGCTTCTTGGTCACGTCCTGAGAGCACCTCAGCTCGGACTCCCAGTCGAACAGGCTTGCCTTGAAAAAGATGGCCTCGGCCTTGGCGCTGGCGAGCGCCGCAACAAGCTTGCCGTGCCGTAGGTCGGACTCCACCTTTGTCTGGTCCATGAGCTCGTAGGTGAACTGCGTCTCGACAGTGCTTAGGATCTTCTCTTCTCGACCTGCTCGCGCTTGCCGCCGCCCGAGCCTGGGCTGCGCCCCCCACCAGCCTGGCCCGCCCACCCTGGTGGCAGCCGCGCTATCCCGTCCTCCTCCTCCTCCGCGCAGCCGCCGCCGCGCAGCCTAGGCGCATCCAGCCGGCCGTATTGAAGCGAAGGCGCGACGTTGACCCAGACCGTGGGTTCCCACGCGAACGCTCGGGGACGACGGAGGTAGATCCGGGAGGCAGCTGTGGCGGCGCGACGGCCGGAACGCAGCTGCGGCATCCAGGCGGCATGGCGGTGCGGGTGTGTGGTGACGGCGACGGGGTCACGGTCGTGCGGGTCTGCGGGAGAAGAGGGAAAAGGAAGGAGAGAGAGGAATCTGGCCATCCACGCGCGTCGCCCGCGACGACTCGTTCCGCGTCAATCCAGATCGTCCGCCCGCGATCGGACGTCTATCGTGCCGCGTGGAGTTACGCCAGTTTAAAGCTGCTTCTGAATAGATTAATCGAAAAAAATTAATAACAACTTCGGGTGCATACCATATAAGCGAAAACATGCCTCACTCGGCCAAAAAGAATTAATAGCCTCTGCGTTGGAATCTTTACATGTTGGATACAAGACGCAACACTTTTATTCCGTTTGAAGTACATTCAAAAAGCAACATCTTTTGAACCAAACGTCAGAATTACTATCCATTGTTCCTCTCGAGTCGAGCTCTTCAAACTAAACCTCATTTATATATGTTTTCACGAATATTTTTGAAAAGAAACTTTACTACATAATGGAACAACCTATGTGTCTTCTGATGTAACCTTTGTAAAAAAGGTTACTAGAGGTAGGGAACAACCAACTAACATCATTGGCATCTCTACCAACATAAGTGAATTTAGCAGCAACTTTAGTGCACCCAACAACAACTTATGTGCCTTCATTTGTAACCTTGTCAAAAAGTTGCCAAGGACGAGAAGCAACCAACCAACACCAGCATCTCTAGCTACCGAAGTGACTTTAATAGCAACTTATGTACCATATTTGATATAACGTTTGTAACAAAGTTGTCAGGGAGTAACTAACCAACAACAATGACATCTCCAACAATCAAATTGACTTTAACAAAGTTGTCAGCATCCTGTTAAATTTGAGGATCAACAACGGAGGTGCTATCCTCCACCGGGGGACGACATCTTCAACATGAGTGCCACCAATCAGACACAATTTTAACTTCCACTAGACAGATTATTGTACTAAAAGCATATAACAAGGAAACAAACATGTAAAAACCGTTTTATAAACAGGATCATTGTAGAGCATGGCAATAACAAAGACAGGGGTCACCATTTCTTTATTGAGCATCGTTGGCTCGTAACTAGATCAGATAAACAGGGCCATGCAAGGATGCTACTATCAGCAAAGTCTGCGACGTAACCAAAGGCCTCATGTGCGATGTCTGCTTACAGATTTGTTGCAAATAGGTAAAACACCTGGTAAGAAAAGATAACGAGGTGGAGCCACGCCTTCTTACTTCTGCTCACTGTAACGCATGATGCCATACACATCGACAATACCAGGAGGGAACACCGGGTCTGTCGCTGCTCTTACAGCGACCTTGGCCACAGAGGAAGCACTCACTGGTGGAGTCAACATCGGGCCAACAAGTGGTAATCTGGTCAACGGTTTTGCATTTTGGAGCACCTACGGATGTAGATAGTTCTCAGATTTGGGTAAGGAAACAATAATGTACTAGATTAATCATTCAAGCAGTGAGGCGATAGCTTAAATCAAGAATAATAAAAATAACTAAACAGTAACAGCCAGTCCTTGAGTAAGGGCTGAACATGGACATTGTAAATTGTTCGCGTTAACAATATATGATCTGAACTAATGAAATCAATGCCCGACATGGGTACTGAATACACATGGAAGAAACACCGAAACCAAGACCCTTATGCACATATGTATCAATTTTGCCTCCTGCCCATGGAACTCGTTGCAATCATAGAGATTAAAGCAAGATTAAGACTCTACACAGAGGAGGAATTTAAATGCTTAACACACTTTTCATGGATTTCTTATTGTTTATACCTTTTAATGCATTCATTTGACTTAATCTAAGCAGTATGATCCGACCCTATACCTGGCATTCTCCATTCTATTCACAATCCCTACTATCCTGGGGCATCTACAAATGGTTCGGTAAGTTATAGCAGTTCTAATGCCTACCACTCTGAATTCCTGTGAGATAAGATCTGATGCTAGACACATACAGAATGATGCTCACCTTTAGGCTAAGCACCTCTAATTTGCGGATAGTAATTTCCCTTGCTTATCAGTTCAGCACTAAGTAAATTCAATTATTCTTTTAGAATATACTATCAACTACAATTGTTCCACACGTATGGTACATACTACTTTTTGGAACTGGAAGGATCCAATTATAATGGACTAACGGTTATGATGAGCTGAAAACTAGACAAACACCAGGGGAAGCTCCACTCTTGGGTATTCTAGAAAAGATGTCCATGGGGAAAGATAGACTTTACCATTTGCATAGGTGAGCCAATAAGTCCAAGGGGTATCTTCATGCTACCAACTCGACGAGTTCCATGAATAAAACCAGGTCTCAATATCACCCCTATAACATAACAATCATTTGCATCATAAAGAAAGAATCCAGTAGAAAAGGAGCATTAGATATAAATATAAATATGATATTATAACTTCAAAGAAATTTCAAAAACCATTTTGAACCAAGAGGCACTTAGAGCTAATATACACTAAATTAGTGACTTGAATGTAGGATTTACATCTGTTCGGTCGCATTCAAAGTTATCCTCTCTGCAGATAGTTTCTTAGTTAATTCAGAACCGAACAGATGTGACTTTTACTGGTCAAGATCTGCTTTTCTAAGCAGTTATTCTGGCTACCAAATATATTGCTATTGATCCTACTCAGTAATGTAACTATACTGCACCAGGTTGAAAAAATTAAAGGGAGACCAGCGCTAGTATATTCCGAAGGGCTGCTCCGTAACACCATATTTGGTGGCATGTGTCAAGTCAAGACCAGTTAAAAGATCCACGGTAGCTATTATGACGTCACATAACAAAGGACAGGGGAAAAGAGCTAAGCATGATGTTACTGAGTTCTCTTTAAGAGCATGAAAGGCTAGAAAGTAAGATAATTTACCTCCATAGGTAAACTTCGACAGCAGTTCAGCTTCAGCAGCTCTCTTTAGTAAGTAAAATAAAGGAGATCAATATGTTGTTCAAAAATATGTGAAAGATCAAAAACTTCAACGTAACACAGCAAATATTAATAGATAGAATAAGTAAAAAAACAGCACTTGGAGTGAATGTCTTCGTTGTTCCTTCAAGCCGTAAAATCACGGTATCTTACGCTACGAAAATAAATATCAGAATATTTCAGACCGGATTGTGATATCGCTATTATTTTAGTCTGCAATCAACATTAACCTATCCCTCCGTTTAAGAATATACTAAGCCCTATAACTTTGCAGATCTTGTCTTACATGTATTCGGCCTCCTAGGAGGAATGTAATCAACTCTATCTTTTCAATGAAATGAAACGCAAAGGTCCTTTGCGCTTTCTCGAAAAAAAAAGTATAAGGTTTGGCATGCGGATTTAATGACATTTTCTCCTGTTTTCCCTCAATTATCTTCCATCACTCTTCAACATTTATGACTAAACAATCACAATAGCTTGTTTGTCACTTATTCCCAAGACATTAATACCATGGATAGCATTTCCTCTAGTACTCTCTTGTTTTTGTGACTTACCAAATCCACAGGACAAACTAATATATGCCTTATATCTTCGAATGGCAGTGTAGAGATTTTTGTTTGGCTGAAATACCAAATTCATACATCATCTAACCTGTCTTTGTTGGGTTGAACAATTTAATTATCAAAAATAAACATGCATAGATCCTGCAAAAGGCACTACATCTGATGTGAACAACGGAACACAGAAGTGCTGAAACTAATTTATGATAAACCCAAACATAAGTACTCTTGAAGGGGAATACAACCATAAATATAAGACATAATTTCTCACAACATTTCAACTGGCGCCGATAAAAAATTGCACACCATATGAATCAAACATATATAACTAGTTAAAAATTGCATGGGTCCATAATCGTGTCAATAAGCCAGCGGTATTTACCTTCCCCTCATAATAACCTTGCAATAAGTAATTCACTAGACCAAAGTCTGCAGCTGACACATACACAAATCTTTTTACGCCTGCAGGTAGAAATAGAAGTGAATTAGACAAATCCATGCAGAGAATCTCAATCTTTCCGGTTCAGAATTCACAAAACATAAAATTTCTAGAGCTGACTAGAATATTATATCTTGTGTGCTTTAACAATACAAATATATTGATTGCATCATACTCTTATCTACAAGGTATGAGTTGAGGGGAGAAAATATCCAATAGGATAAGTGTGTTCCCAAAATTCATGTCAATTAGGATGTAACACCACTGACATGGCAAGAATCCATACATAAGGCCAGAAAATAGTCAAAATACCAAATAACAGTTCATTATGAAATCCATTGCCCAAGCATTTCTCTATCAACTATCACTACGGCTAGGTTTTATCCAGATCATAATGACACTATGATTTTAATAGGAGAAAAGGAACAGAAAGGAAAGGCTGAATAGACTGAGTAAATTTCACAAAATTGCATGAAATGCACGGTTGATAGGATCTGAATTCAAATGCAAAATACCTTTCTCAGCTGCAGCCCTGATAGCGTTGATGTTTGCAGTCCCATTCAGTTTGACCATTTGAGAATTTGACCCAAAGCCTCCAACACAGGATACCTAACAATTTTCCTCCCTATCAGTAGTATTTTTATGAATCCACTTCAGCATAAAACCATTCAATGATGTCTATCAGGTATGACGTCATAAAAGTGGACATTAATTGAACATATTTTCATTTATCTGTTCTTTATTCTTCCTAAATAATGCTATTTTGCTATAGAACCTAAAATGAGTTGCTGGAAGCAGCTCATGTCAACAAGTGAACAAACAGTGGTTTCTGTTTACGGTTTCTGGGTCATCAAATAAAGTTTGTTACATAGACCTTTGGAGTAGCATTAAATCCAAGACAATTGTTATACTTACAACACTGTATATGGTACAATAACAAAATTTAAAGCATGGCTCGTATTTGTGTAATATCAGAAATTGCTATGCTCGACGTGTGATTGCCACATCGTTTTAGGTCCGTAACCCATTGTCTGGTATCATAGCTTTTGTGGGTTGGTTTCAACCATTCACCAATAAAAAGATCAGCTGATATATGTATCACTGCCTAACATGATGCATTTTGCTGGATGAGCATGACATCTGATAACAAATTGATAGTTTGATATATACAACATCAACTGTATATATCATCAAAACCCATTTCCAAATAAAGTTGTACAAAAGGAAACCAAAGAATACGAAATACATCAAGCCAAGACACTAGAAAATTTAATGTAAACATACCACAACATATAAAGTGCAGATGACTATACAGTACCAACTGGATAAGGCATCAAAACAATAATTACGAAATGAAACACTCAATGGCGAAATCAACATTGCAGAACGAAGCAAAAAAGTTAAGCATACCACAGCAGAGACGCCATCCATACTATCCATCAGTGAAGCGGGTTCAAGGAGATTGCCTGTTCAAGCGAAGAAAGAAGATAGTGAACAATATGACAATTTGTAACTAAGCAAACTCATTTAACTTCATAGTGGGCAACCTTGGTTCCATATAACTTTGTCGGCCCAAGATTCACTTATCGATGGCTTTCCAGATCTGTTGATAAGAAGGCAAAACACATTAGAACAGGGCAACATGTCATTATGGTAAGTTATACAGCTGTTCTAGTTGTATAGAAATAGTGAAATAAGATTGTATTTTCAACCAAAGCCAGTAATTTGGGCGAAATACCTATACGTGTATTGTAAAGAAAAAGAACTGCAGTGGGGTAAAGGGTTGTGTGCAAGTTTTCATGTACTACAAACTAGGGCTGTTTGATAGTAGAAATCCTTATTTCTAGGAGAAGCTATAGCATGGAACATCTAATAAATCTTTTAACAAGCAGAAATCACTCAAGCCTTCTCGGCTTCTCCAAAAAAAATTCTATGAGTTCCGTTCTGCTATAGGAAACATAAACTACATGCTTATTTTGTGACTATAAATATGTCTATTATTATCAGAAAATTAAAAGGTAAAACCATGTTAAACGCTGATTATAATATCCAAATTGCGGGTTGACCGTTCATCAAAGTGCCATACAGCATGTCTTGAACGAGGTTTGGGTTTTTGGGAGAGAGGGATAGAAAAAATACTGAGATGAAAAAACTTGAGACATGACCTTGCGCGACTCTTAACAAAGTGCAAGGCCATGAGTAGACCAACGTAGCTTATGGACTTACCTATTTAGACTAGAGACAACAAATCCTCTGTCCAAAGCCTCCTTGCAAACGTGTGAACCAACAAAACCACTTCCACCTAGCACAAGCAACTACATCAACACAAATGTCAGAGGCAGCTCAGTAATCCAACGATGGAACACAAGAACAACCACACTCAAATATTAAATCAAGCGCACCAATAACAAATAATGAGCTAGACCGGTTATACAATAACAAAATGCCATTACAATCTCTATAAATAGCACAGTATACCTTTACAATTGTACATGCATGAAACACCACCCGTGCTGAAATGTCGTGCACAGATGTATAAGATTACTATCTGTGTATTTTTTTTTAAGGGAAACAAGATAAGGGTAAAGTGAGAAACTAAAACAAGAATATCCTATTTTCTCTACTTGTCCCCTAATATCCTCAACTATATGTATATGGATAATTCTCTACTTGTCGCATACATTACATTGCTCACCCACAAAAAGGATGCAGCTCGGGACACATGGGTATGAACAATAGCACCAAGCTGTAACAAACAATCTCCGGCTATTACCTTGTCCGGAGAAGGCGGGGGCGGCACCTTCACGGGTTCTGCCTCCTCGACCTTAAAAGGCTCGTCCACCCGCCCGGAACCCCTGGGCGTCGCATCGCTCGAGAACGCCTTGCCGTTCTTCAACAATACCGACGAGCTGTTCACATCATCTCACCCAAGGTAAGGCCACAATCAGCAAAAATAATTGGAAAAACAAAATACAACCAGCGATACGAGGATTTCTCGCTACAACCCAGTCGCTAAATGCGGCTCGCAATTGCCTAACACCGCAATGTAACACCGCAGATAAATTGACTAATCGGGGATTTTTCCATTCCCCAAACGAGGCGCTGGGGTGGGTCACCTGAGACGGGAGGGCGAGACGGAGCAGGAGGAGCGGATCAGGCGGCTCAGGGACGACCTCATCGCAGCCGCCGCCGGTGAACTCTCCTCGCGGGCGGCCGCGCCGAAAGCGGAGGGGGTGCGGGGGATCGAGTGGGAGGGGGGACGGTGGCAAGGGAAGGGTGCGCAGGAGTGGAACGTTCGCGAGAGAGAGGGGGTTTGGGATCTATATGGTGGGGACGGAGACGGAAGGGGCGCAGGTGGCGCAGCCAGGGCGCGCCAAGTCGCGGCTTGGCGTGCGGCTCCTAGGCGGCGAACGTAGCCAGGGCAGGGCGTGCCATGGCGCGGCCGTTCTTCCGCGTGGTGTTTAGACCAACTTCAGTCGTTGCCCCTGGCCGAATTGCCGGCGTTTTTTTTGGGCCTATTGGGGGCGCCGACGGAAAAAAATGGCTTAGGGGCAGCTCGATTCCCAGCCGTGTAGTCTCTAACCCGGCGTTTTCCGGCGAAAATAATCATAAAACCTCATTTTAATAGTAAATTTATTATTCGTCATACAGGCCAGCCAGACAGGCGAGCATCAGCAAGTGCTCTTCGTCGTCGGCGGCGGCAGAGTCGGCTTCCTCATCCAGCAGAGCAGCGAGCATCTCCTCATCGTCAGAGTCCATCGAGGCAAAGCGTCGAACACCTCGCGGGCAGGGTGGAGGCGGATGTGCGCGAAGCTTGATCGCGACGGCGATTCTCGGGTGGAGACGGATGGGGCGGGGAGGGGATACGGCAGAGGCGGGTCGTCGCGGTGGTTGACGGTGGTTTTCGTGGCGAGTTCGCGGCGGAAGGGAGGAGTCGGTGCCGGCGACGGAGAGAAGGAGAGGAGGAAAGGTCGAATCTGTTGGTGAAAAGGTGGTTCTCTCGCCGACAGGGGTGGCCCGCGCGTTTTTCCCCTTTCGTCAGCGCGCTGGGTTCGGCCTGGGACGCCGGATAAAATTTGGCCCAAATCCGGCGAAAAACGAGGCCTTAGGGGGGTCCTGGGGGCGCGACTTGGAGTAAAATCGCCCGCCGACGTCCAAAAAGCGGTCCTGGGGGGCGGCTGGAGTTGCTCTTAGGCCTCTTTGGATTGTAGGAATTTCAAAGGATTTTTATAGGATTTCAATTCTTAGAAATTTTTCCTATTTGGTTTAAATGAATGGTGCTACCAAAATCCTATGGATTGGATTCCTATGCCTCAATTCCATAGTAATTTGAACATCCACTCCAACCTCTTTTTTAGACTCAAGCGCGTAGGGATCGAGACGCTTTTCCTGTATTTTTCCTGCATCTTATCCAAACGACAATTCCTGCAGCTTTTCTGTGTTTTATAATCTTCTGTTTTGCACTTGCAAACCTATAATTCCTGTGTTTTTCATATTACTGTGTTTTTCAACCCTACGATCCATAGCCTTGGAATGTCTTTCTTATTTTTTTAACAGCAACAGATCTGGTATGCAAACTGAATGGGTACAAGAAAACGAAAAATGTAAACCCAAGAGACAACGACTACGGATCATTTTTGAATTTTTTGATCCTGGAATAATTTGAGAGCGCACTTTCGTGTGACGACAACATTTTTTTTAAGAACTTACTGCAAGCTAGCCCGTAAGTGCATCTACAACGCGGCCTCTTAAATAGGCGCTAGGGAATATAATCCCAGCTGAACCGGAGATTGAGTCTTGCGTGGATGCAAGTTTTTGCGGAGGGCGCTAGCGTTTTCGCTTTCTTCGATCAGGCCTGAATTGACACTAGCGATATGTACGGTAGCGGTTGAAATTTAGCGCTCAGCGTTTTTTTTTTTGAGAGCAACCACATATTTCATTAATCGAAAAACAAGTTACATGAAGCAACACATGTGGACACTAAAAGACAGACCGGGATAAAATGATTATCCTGAAAACTTTGCAAAAAACATCCTAAGAGATCAAGAAATACAAAAAGATAGGCACTTAGCTAATAAATTTGTTTTATTGTATTTTTTGTTGGCACTTAAGCGCCTGTACAAGCGTCTTGCGCTGTACATGGCTAAATATATGTGAGGCAAGTCCTTCAAACCCACGCAACAGCTACTTAGACACAACGTTTTAAGTTCACACAAAAGAAAATATACACTGTCAAAAAAAGAAAATATACAACAATTTCAGAACACAATCCTCTAAATTACCGATTATTTTCAGCTAACGGATCTAGCAAATCACACTTGACTGGTTTCCCTCCGTGCAACACTTTATGGTAATGAAAAAATATTAGTTTTTTAACGTAACTAAAGATTGTTTCGATCTCCCGGGTATGTGTGTCAAAACTAACGGTCTATTTCGTTTCCAGCACAACAATGTTTTGTCCAAATCGACTAGATAAGTGGTTTTCACCCAACTCTGTTCTTTGGCTACGGTATGCCAATATACTTGTTTTCAGAACTGCAAACTTGTGTTTGAGTCGACCCAAGAGAAATGGCCTCTGTCAATGACAGAAACTATTGGGACGCGAAGCCAAGACCAGCTCTTTCTTTGCCATTCAAAGAACTCCACCTCTTCCTCTGTCATTCACAAATCACAATTAGATACTGGTACAACAAAGCTTATATTTAATTCACGTGATTTCCAGTGCATGGTTATTAAAGATTATATCAGCATTGTGCGTATACTTGAACGAAATAGCAGACTAGTAAAAACCAGTGGGGGTACGCATCTCGCATGCATTCTCACTTGAAAGGTTTCCCCTGCTTGGAGTCAATCCCTAAAACACTTCAGCATATAGCAATGTTACCCCACTTACAAATGGCTCGAAGTTATAAGCAGGAGTACATATCCATAAGCCTTTTGACCAAGTGTCAACTGTTACTGGTCTCTGGATACCCCCAGGTTCTGACACTATGCTAAGTTGCTAACCACGGAGCACTATACTGCCCAACGAAATAACCAAAAAAATTGCTCCCCGCCAAACCTACTTTCACCTGTCCAATATCAGGTTTCTTCCCGCACAAAAAGTTAACCCCGCTGCACAATGGGCTCGGTAAAGCCACCTCAACAAAAGAACATCGAACTGCAGACATCAGCATGCAACCGCGGCAGTTCAGGGACTGTTGCTGTAGATGACGGGACACCACTCCCAGACGAAGTATCAGCAAATTCCTCGAATTTCATGAACTGGCTCATCTGTGCTGCTGCAAGGTGAGCATAACAGACAGGTGCCACTGGAGAATAAAAGAAGCATTGATCAAACGTCATGACATATTACAAAATAGCAAAGAAAGAAAATTGTGATAACTATATGAACATACCCACAGATATAGCAGTGGTGCTCCTCTGATACCTGCACAAGCACAACCATAATATTATGATCCAGACTCATAAGTAAAAAGAATGACATGTACTTGCGCATCAGGTACAGATTTGGAAACAGCCGTGTTCTTACACATAGGAAAGCGAAAGAACTAGCTTCTGAAGCTCATCTGCTGAGAAGCCAATCTCATCAAGCAAGACATGATAATGGGTGGGCCTTGAGGTGCCCTACATGGGAGATCACATTTCACAAGTATTTAGGATGCGGAACAGAACATGCACACTGGTAGCATTTAGAATGCCAAATACACAGAAGGCATGAAAATCTGACACGGAACTACTCAATCAACAATTTACAGCTGGTTGAAATCTAAAGAATACAAGTGATACAATTTCAAAACTCTAGGATCTCCCAGCAAGAAGACTTACTATAGGTCCCGCATGAGCACACATGTAGAAATCATACTGTTTTGGATGAACAATACCCGAGTCCACTACAGTCCCTGTTTAAAAAGCCAGAATGCAAATTAGTTCCTTACATTGTTCTCTTCTGTTGGGTTGGGTAGGGGGTGCTCAGCTAGGGATGCAAAAGTGGGATCCCACTTGTGTCCCACTTCTAAGTTATCTTAAAATCCACAAGTCAAAATTTGAGGAATTATTTTGAACTAAATAACTTAGAAGTGGAACATAAGGGGGATCCCACTTGATACCAGCTCAGCTCTGTTTGACAGAGGATAATTGCATACCAGGTGGAACATTATCTGGTGCATCAGCTTGAAACAGTTTCGTGTGGTGATTCTTTTGAGCAACAATAACTGTAATCTTTGGAGGTGTCCCCTGACCCATATGCTGGTAAGCCTGCATCATCAAAATTCTGTTAAAAAAACACATACAGAAAGCAGTGTTTACCTAGACAAATAAGTGCCAACGACAACCTTCATTATTTGATCAACCTCGAGATTCAGTACTTGGCTAAACTGAGACTCACTCACACCATCCCTGCACACATACGAAAAATGATGGAAGAATCACATATTGAGTTGTTTTTTGTGAGGAAGTCCAGCAGTTTTTTAATGGGTACTTAGAATGCAAGCCCTGTGGAAGTAAAGTCTTTTAACATAAAGTAAGTGTCCTAGTACAAAGTAAAACAAAAATATGGGAACACGCACTAATAATATATATCAATTTTAACATGCAAAAATTAAATATATATAAATGCAAAATATCAGTGGTATGAAAACTATGCCATTTGATATGTTTGTGGGCGCCACATTACCTTTACCCAACTCTTAATTCTGGATTATACAATGAAAAGGAGGGAAAGGGCAGAAAGAGAAAATGGTTTAGTAGTTCGACATAGCAGAATTTTTTTCTTCATGTAGATAACTAAAGGCTTGTAGAACACACATGGAAGAGCCACCACATAACAACAAATCCGTCTTTGTCAAACAGGAAAAAAATCTAAATATTTCCTTTTATAAAAGGCTACAGCAAACTTCCATAATCTTAGAAAATCATTCTTGGAAAAAACTAAACATACTTACAGCATCAGCATAACTATCAATGTGTAAGTTCCAAAGTATCTATAAAATTTTATGCTATAGGTATCAATAATAATAGAGACCTGAAAATGATTATCTGCGTCGGTTTTCTTTGTTGACTGGTCTGGTAGAAGTCTAGTAGAAGTTCCCTGAAAATGCAAATTCAAAGAAAAAAATATTTAACTGGCTTAGAAATGCAATTACAGTACAACTACAAGAATTCCAGGTGTAAACAGAAATGATACATGAGAAGATAAGTTTACAGCACCTTATTATACCATCATCCTTTCCATCATCCAGTGGCTTAAAAAGAGAATCAATCATCTCTACTTTTGGAGACTGGGTCCGGACAGATGCCCTGTACCGTGATATCAGTGGCCAACATCTGGACCCAACAACCTGTAGCATATGTATGGTAACCATAAATCCCACAATTGTTCAAGAGTTGTATCATACATACTTGCTAAATCAGATCTTCAAAATAGAGCCTAAAAATGATTGAATTTGCTATTTATTCCTTGAATGATGCACAGAAGGTAATTGTATAAAGTGCACAGACTATTTGTGCTACATTTTCGTTTAAACAATGCAGCCACTTCTACAAGTACTCAAAAAGATAAAACTCATTGTTTGATGCAATTACTGCAGAGGGGAGAAGACATACAGCAGCTATTGACGGTATATCTGATCGACCTGGAGAACCATGTGAAACATCCATTCCCAGAATTATTGTGGGTATCTTATTGACAATTGGAACCATATGGCGATGCTCCATTGCCAGTTTAGAGTTCATTCCGCCAAGCTATTAACAGGAGCAAACATATTACAGTTCATTCAGCCAAGCTATTTGAAATGAGTAAGACAGTTAGGCCTAACTTAAAAGGCATAATCAGGTAAAGAGATAAGTATTCATACCTTGGCATTGATCTTTAGAAGAACATTGGTGAAGTACTGATCATTCATCTTATTACTAGGAACAATGCATTGAGTAACAATACCCACCTCATGAAGATTTTTCTTCTTCCATGGACCTTTAGCACAGTAGAAGGAGTTGGTTATGTGAAGAATCCATGAGCGTCAAAAATATTAATTGTTTAACATATTACCGTAAATATCACAATTCTTCCTCTCTGGTAGAACACACAGAAGAAATTCCGGAGGACCAGGAAGGCTTGCTTTAACTTTTTCGAACATCCTGTCAACTCTTACAATAGGAGTACATCTCCTGGCTTGGCTATCTTCGTCCACAAGGCTGAAAGGGCGCTCAATAATCTACGCAACACAGGAAGGTATAAATTACAAGGTCAACACCGCATCACTACAAGACAAGCTGCATATTGTCAATCTTTACTGCAACAAAATAAATGAGCCATGGAAGAACTTACGATGCCTTTGGTCCGTCCACAGTTTATAAGATCTCTAGAGATCCGGCTCATCTCACAACGAGCAGAGAAATTAACAATTGCCCAACGCTCAATCTTGACAGGCTCAAATAGTTTCTACAACAGTAACCATATGAAATGTAAGTTCATTCCAAAATACTTTGGCTAGGTGAGCTCCAATACAAGTAGACAAGTAGCAACCTTGTTATTATAATTCCACCTGCCTCTGTTTGGAACACAATCTTCACTATTTCCGACAACCAACTGGTAGAAGATATCAGAACAGTTTGAATACATGAGTCATATATGAAAAGAGCAAAACGCAAAATATATCAGGTCTAACCATTGGTGCAGGCAGAATACGGCCATCAACACGCGTGAGTTGATTCTCAATTTTAATGCCACAAGAAGAAAAGATTGGATCATCATCATATCTGTTACTTTTTACTGCCTGTAAATTGCATATGTCAGCAACAAGGGAAAGTCAACTAGAATCTGTAATATCTGAACAGAACTTAGCAAACCCACATCTGTAACAACCCTCATGCGATCCTGAGGTTTCTGTCGTGATTTTTCAACCAACATTGTTCTTTGCTGAGAAGATAGTGCCTTTGTATAACGTTGAAGTGATATCAAGTTTGCCAGCTGCACGAGAAAAAGATATATATATCACAACTTGGACTTTGTGTGCAGCCAGAAACTAAAACTACTGGGACAAGTATGAAATGAATAAATAGACAAGGCTACAACCTCAATTGGGAGATAATTCGGGCGTTTTGGTTTTCCCACATCAAGACATGGAAGATAAGGCTTATCCAAAACCACCTGCTTGGATTTAAAGTATTCCTCAACAGTAATATCAACAGTCTGACCTTCACTGCTCCCGTTCCGAACTTTCATTGGAAATCTGTGCATCAATATAGATTTCAACATGACCAAAGTAGGTTGTAGTAACTGTAAGTATGAAATAAACTAATATCTGCAGGTACAGAACATTTGTATTCTTTTCTGGTCTCAAGTGGCCCTGAACATTGGTTTTACAATACAGTATATGTGGAAAGGTTATAAAGTATGCTATTATAACATATTTAAGGTGACGAGTCTAATTTTACATCGTGACTTCAGTGTATATGTTAACAAAGACATTATTGCTGTAAGTTATACACAATTTACTGTGTGGCTCCTACAGCAGTATGTTTGTATAACTGGGCGGAAAAATGAAGGCAGGTTGGGCAAACCAAACATGGAAATAAGGATAAACTACAGTATAATAAAAGATTGATAACAGATCAAGAATAGAAAGGAAACCATTTGTGAGATATAATGCCAGAATAGAGCCATACGTCTGTTTATAGCATGGTTGATCACTAAGCCCAATGATCTTAAATTCCATGTTGTTGTGCATAGCTTTAACTCTCAGATTTTTCAACATTCTCTTTGCCTGCAAAATACATAACTAGAAGTTTGTGACAAGTTCTAAAATATGCATCATGAGAAAACAAAAAAAAAGCAATAAATACTAGAAGAAACAAAATCTGGGTTACAGGGTATAATAATATGTACCTTGGGCCAGTCGATATCTCTAATGTCTCTGACGTTTTGATTTGTAAGGAGGAAGTTGACAACAGGTCCAGGAGTCACAATCATAGTGGTGGAAACATCTGTTTAAAATAAATGTTATATATCAGTTTATCAAGATCAGCAACGTGAATCAAAATCCGGAGCTCAATAAAAGAACACATACCCATATTTAATGATAAACCACCCATAGTAGTACGGAAACTAGAATGGAGTCCACGACATCCACTGACGCCACCAGTTAAATCAACTAAGTTTCTACTGTCATCACTGAAAAATGATTGTCTAACAAGAAGGCAACCTCTGGATACAACAAACATAATTACAATCAGAATGACACTGAAGGGATAAACAGAGTGTAAAATAACATTCGCCATACCGCTTAGCCTGTTGTTGCCTTAAAACAATGTCAAGGACTCTCAGAGCATCCTGGGCATGATCCGAGTCACTTCCTTGAAGCGCTAAAGCCACTGATCTGAGGGGGATCTTTGCTGCATAACTTATACCCACTACAAACTGTTTTGGAAGATGTGACCGCTTCGCTCGTTTCTTGTCACCCAGACCAGGGCTTTCATGTCCAGGACTCCCATCAACAGGCCTGAAGAACAGATGAACTTTTGGTAAGTTTGCTATTGATATTTGTTTATCTATAAAATACCCATCTCAGGCATTAACAAAATGAATTAATGAGTGGTACTACAACAAATATAACAAACAAAAGTTCCAATTGCATAAAACTCCTTTGTGGCCTAACCAAGATAACAAATAAAACTTCAACCCAGTAATCTGACTGGGTTAAACATTTCAAGTTAACTTTGGGTCAAATATAGGGTGTTTTCTTCATTTGGCTTAAACACAAAAACAGACACGATAAAAAAAACTAGTCTTCTATGCAAGAGAGCAGTTGGCTACAAATGTCATACTGTTTCACAAATTCCCAAAATTTCGAACTGAAATAGCAGTAGGCAAACAGGCTAGACTGGTGCTGGCTCCTTACATTCAAACAAGATGACAGCAGCATGTACCAATGTAATGAAATTATGCCGTCTAACAAATGTACACCAAAGGTATTTCTTTCATGGCTAAGGTACAAAAAAAAGTAGACACCATAACGCCACAAGTGAAAGACAAAAAAAATGATTTGCCCAATAAGGAATGTATAATTTTGAACGAAACTGTTTAGGAAATTGCGGAAACTAAGAAAAAGAAATTATTTCTCGTAAAAAAGAACAAGAATGGGCCATTATTCAAATACTTGACACTTTGCAAATTATGTAAACTCATATAGTTGCTATGATTGAAGATACATACATACCTTGAAGATGTTTCCTCCATGATAACAGTGAACTCAAAGTTGTTCTGTGGAAGAGGCCCAACAGTAAATAGACATTTCTCACCATCATACGCAAAGTCCTTCCCAGCAAGCTCAGAACTATATGTTTGCAGCATTTTATCGATGACCTTCCGGCCAATACCCTTGCCATCAACCACCTTATCATCATCAGATTTGATGCACACCTACGACATAATCACAAGTAATTTCAGAATAGACAAAGAACAATGATTATCAAATATGTGAGAAAAGAATAACAAATGCAGAACTGAGAATTTTGCATTACACTGTACTGGTAGAAGACCGCATCAATTCCACTAAGCTTCACAGCAAAGTGGTTTGACAGCAACCTAATTGGCTTTCCTTCACGACCAAAGCCACGCCTTGCCATTGCTGTGCGTTTACCAGTGTCATTCTTGTGCAGTTGGACAGCTCCACCCGTTTTAGCCGCCATACAATCAGGTCTGAATGAAGTCAATTCAAGGATTAGTGATACATATATTCTTGATGAAAAGCAAATCACATGTTAAAGAAGTTGTAACTCTAAGTCAGTGCTACATTACTCTTTCATTATTTCCAATGAAACTATGAGTAAAATAATAGTACAATAAAACTGAAGTGCCAGAATTAAAACAAAACTATAAGAACGGAATATAAATGCATTGCAAGGGCAACAAGCACAACTTCTTGTTTATAGGGTTTTTTAATTTTAAAGGGGGTACTATTGGAGCAATAGGAACAGAACAATAATGGGAAGGAGGCTGTCTCTTAATAGGACTAGTAGTAGCTTGATAAAACTGAAAACAGAACATATCATAACTGGTACAGGAATTGTACAAAGCATTAAGCCTCCAAATTCTATATTAACATCCAGAGCTCATGCATAGATCTCCAAATTCAGAATGTTTGTGCAACCAGCAAACACATCAGTGTTACAAAAGTCATAACCTAAACACTATCTTACAATCACTGTAAAACTATTGTTCGCAGCTGCAAAACTATAATCTATAACCGAAGTAGATGACCAACTAAAAATAGTGCAACGACTAAATTACAACTCTACGCCCAGATCAGAAACAGCATCGATAAAGGATCTATCACGAAGCACAAGCAGGAAGAAACTGAATCAATACGGTCATTTCAGAACACGCAAGCAAAATCAGTTCACCAAAACAGGAGGGGCCCGGGAAATCCAAGCCAACGTTCCTATCGACGCAGGAGCAAGTAGCAAGTGTGGAAGCGGAGATTCATTTTCCAAATATTACGGCCAGTAACGTAAATAACCTTGCAAAGCCGAAACAATCCAAACTCGCGTGCACCAGTAGAGCACGAGATTTTTGCACCAAATCCTCCCGAGCAAGCAGTTCGATCACGAAATAAGAACGAACAGCCTAACCAGTCATGAAGAAACAACCGCACAGATAGAGAAAAGGCCTCTGACTCTGCACCAAAACTCGACGCGCGCAGAAACAGAGCGCCCAAAATACACAAACGCAACTTAGGTGCGCACCGGGGAACGCAAATCACACGAGTGCCTCAGCCGTCGAGAGACGAATACCGCTAGGAGCAAGGGACGCGTCTGCGAAATCACACAGCCATCTCGAATCAAACAACCCGGCACCGTACATTCAGCAGAACCCAAATCCCCCAATCGAAACGAACACGCGCCGTGGAACCAAACGAGACAACCACGAGCACCGCGCTCAGAGATCGATCCTACGAACCTCTCGAAGCAAACCGCCAGTAATCCGAGCAGCACGAAACCCCTACATTGCACGGGAATCCAAAATCCCCCCAAAAAAACCTACCGAATCGAACGAACCACGCGCCGCGAAACCGAGCGAGCGAGCACGGGCGCCGCGCTCGGAGATCGATCACGCGAACATCTCCGCCTAGAATCGGAGAAACACGACGACGCATTACACGGAGCCCAAACTCCCCCGAAAAACCCCACACGTGCGCGGACCACCAAAAACCCCAAATAAACCCCACACCAGATCGAACCAAACGCTGGCGAACCCAGCGGCAGGAGCGCGGGCAGATTCGAACTCACCTGCCGGAGCTCGCCCGAAGACGCCGGCCGGGCCCTCTCGCCGCCGCCGCCCCCCTCTTCGCCTCTCCCTGGGATGGCTCTCCCCCGCTCCGCCTCCGCGCCTTTGGGAGAGAGAGATGGAGGGAAGAGATGGAAAAAAGGAAGGCGAGGCGAGACTGCAGGGGGCTGGGAATGGGACCGAGTGTATACTCGCGGCCTACGCCTCGGGGGCGCGGGGCTCCTCCGCACAGCGAGCACGTTGATCTTGTCCGTTCGTTGAGATATGAACGGTTCCTATTGCTCCATCGTACACGCCGTTGTTTTCGGGGGAATGGCTACGCGCACCGGAGAAGCTACCCAGGACCAGGGTGGTGGGGATGACAGCAGGGCGTTGGACTGGACACGTGGCGTGAGGACAATGGTTGAGACGCAGTGGTGCGTGTGTGAGGCTGGTCATCCGGATGGTGGTGCGGGTTTAGGCGGCCGTGCCGAATTTGGGAAGGTGCGCGGGAGAGCGGGTATGGGGGCAATACTGAGCCGTCGGATCGTTCACGTGACGTCACTGGAGTCGGTCATTTCGTGTTACTAACGTGTATTGTCGAATGTCGACAGGCCTGTCTCACAATAATGGGTTTGTCTATGTCTTAATTGACTGAGAATTTCTTAAATCTTAATCACCTACAAAAGTGTAACTGCAGTTTAAAAAACAGTGCAACTCGAACGAGTTGCACATTTCTGACAGAAAAGTGCAATTACACATTTCTCACAGAAAAGTGCAACTCATGCACATTTTTATGGGTGATTGAGACA